>JBBNEX010000508.1:0-25523 GCA_038021265.1 Cyprinella venusta
TATAAAATAGGAATTTAAAATATGAAGTGTATCAGGAAACAGCTTAACTTTACGCAATGACAAGAAATTACATTCAAGTCACATCATATAGATTTTAATACCGAACCCATATTTCCACAATACAACCTTGAGACATATTATTTTTTATCGAGACTAAATTTAATCTTCACCACTCTTAGGTCTATTTTAAGCGATCTTCAAAATTATTATATAAATTATTGCTTCAATACTAAGAGAAAAGAATATAGGCTTTATTTTCGCTATTTTAGTTTCAGTTTTCATTTCACATCGTTTAAGATTCCCCGCTTTTAATCCTATATCCTCAATAGATTCGATTAAATAATCAAAAATAGCTTCCTTAGATGAACGAAATTCTGTCGTAGTCAAAAAATGGTAGATTCCACCATTCATCAAGAGTAGTTGAGGTAGTTGTGAGGTAGCTCCTTGTATGTGATAAAATTCGCAGAGAAGCTTCTTCTGTTAATTAAAATATTTCAAAATTTATTCAAAGGATTTTAAAAATAGTTCTATCATGCGGCTGTAATAATTTTTTATTATATTTCCGCCACCTGCAAAGTAACAACGGAACCACGGTAGCATCCTAATTTTACAACTGACACCACATTGTTCAATATTACTATCTACAGTAGTCAATTCAAACCAAAAAATTTGTCTTCATATCTTTAAAGCTCACTAGAGCAACGTCAATCACGAACATTGACAGAAAAAAATATTGAGGATTATGTATTCGATTCACTCTAAAATAGGGATATTATAAGTGGGAAGACGTCTTATCAATACGCCTATAATTATCGGGAAAGAAAAGTTATATTTGACACCATCTTTGTCAGTTGTATCTATTTTAGAGATGTCAAATTTGCGGCCCTCCAACATTTGTTTACTTATCACATCATTGACTAATTTTTAGGGAAGCTGCCGAAAGGTCAAAAATTTTATTTTGTGTAACGCAGATTTTAGTGTTTTGCAAATTATTTGACTTTCGACAAGGCCTGAAAGGCAAAAAATGTTTGACAACTCAAGACTAGATGTTATACGTAGCATCTAATTTAAGAAGCCGAGTTGAGACATGACTTCTTAAAAAAATCGGAAAATAATTGCTAGAGATGGTGGTATAAATGATTGGTTTTTGATTAATATTGTATGCAACAAATGTCGTGACTAGATCAGTTTCAACAATTAAAAAAATCAAACACAAGGCAAATCTATATGTACCTAATTGGTCGTCTTCAGGTATTATATGATATAGTCCCTCAAAAATACATTTTATTGATTGTACTTGCAGATTCTATAAAATATTTATTTCTACCACTCCCATCCATTTAATATTTATTTTTGTTTTAAGAGAAGTCCTAGATTAAATTATTATGATTTCTCGTGCGCTTTCTAATTCTGTCGACCGCCTTTGGATTTAAACCCTTTAAATTGATTTTTTGTCTTTATCGTAGCACATTAATTAAATTCGATAACTTATGGGATCAATGCATTTAAGCGTTTGCTATACAAATATTATCACGTAAAAAAATTATTACGCACTATGATTTGATCAGTCAATCCCACCGATAAACTTTATGGCAGCATTGTAATATCGGAATCACATCACACCGAGCAAAAGTGGTGTTAATGATTCCATCTGGCTTTGGGAAACAAGGAATAAAAATTTCAAATAATTTTCAGCGCCATTAGCAAAATCGAAACCTCATTTATCTAATGATGGTTCTAAATTATTTTGACTCACCGTTCATGAGGATTAAAGAAGCCTTGGTCGCAGTGTACCGTTTAGAATTTTACTTACTCAAATTTATGAGTAAAAAAAATCATGCAGAAAATTCCTGAAGAAATTTAAATGAAAACTCATGGGTTAATAAGACTGGTATATCTTTAGCCTACGACAGTCTTCAGACACGTGATTACCCGTATGCAGATTAAATAGGAAGGTCTTATTAATAAATTTTTTTATCTTAGGTTTCTATTTAAGAATCATTCGTTAGTGTCGATGAAAATAGATGTGAATAAGATAATATTATTGTTGAATATTACCTTTACTACAAAATGCCGTGAGAATAGCATTACATGACGGCTAGGTTTTAGTCCAGAGAGTGGACACCGCTTGTGGCATTACGGATCTAATGGTCGCAATAAACGCAAGACTTCTTTGGTTTAGGTGCGAGCAAAGTCGCACACTAACATAGCTGTTCGTCTCCGGCGTCTAAGCGGTGTTTTTACGAAAAGCGAGGACCACGACCTTGATACCAAATCACATCGATAAACTCTCTAGGCAAGTAGTTTGAATTGGCTTGAGTTTAGGTTAAACAGGAATCAAAATTTTCATATTAAATAAAAAAGAATTTATAAGGTAATTTCAGTCACAATTAATTGATCATAAAAAGTTTAATGAACTTCTTCGTTGGTTTTAAAAACACAATTTACAACTGGAGGGAAGAAGTTTCAGACAGAAACACAGCGATTTAGCTGTCTTAAATTGCGTATAATTTCTTTAGATAAGTAATTCTTGAACTATTTTGAAAAAAATTTGCTAAATAAGCATTTAATTTTTAACAATTCAATTGATATTAAAAGTGATCGAAAATATCTATCACAGACAAATTCAGTTTTTGGAAATAATTTATTAGAAAAATTCGCTATTTTACTAATAAGCGATTTTCTTATATTTTAATGTGCGAATCGGTATGAATTTTTATTTTAGATGGGATATGAAAGTCAAAAGTACACCAGATTATGGATTTTTAATCAGGACATATCAAACTCACAGCTGGATTCTATGATGCATCTTTGCGGCTTTGAGGCGCGGATCACGACCTTTTGATCAATAAAGCGCGGATTGAGATAAACCGACCATAAATTAGCATAAAGGAAATAAAAAGCGTATAATTACAGAATATCTTTGCTTTTCAAAGATTAATAACTCACATTACCATATTTTTAATAGATTAATTTGATGGTTATTCATAAATGCAACCGTGGATTAAAATTGTACCACGACCATCAAAAAAAAATTTTTAATGTTTAAAAAAAACGCGGATTATTATTGTTTTTAGGTGGCAAAAAATACAGTGATACCTCGCATAACGTACTTAATTCGTTCTGTAGTAAGTAATTTATGCGAAACGATCGTTATGCGAAGAATGCTTTGCACTATAAAAAATAAAAAAAATATTAATTTGTATGTCGGAAAAAAAATTAAAACCTCGTTTTGGAGCAATTTTGTGTGTAGATATCGTTCGATCTCAAGAACAAATGGTAATTCAAGTCAAACACGCGAGCTTAAGCGAAATAGTGGAATCTGATTTAGTTCATTGTGCGAAACAAAGTTCGTTATCCGAGTTATCCATTAGCAAAAAAAATTACGTTATCCGAGGAGTACGTTATGCGAGGTATCACTGTAATTCGAAAATAAGTGGTAGCATAATCGCCTTTATGCTATTTGTTGTGGTCTATATTCCCGTGGGGACAGCTGAGTAGAGGGTAGGGACAGATAAATGAACATAATAATTTCTATTATAAATTTAATTTTATGTTATCACCAAACTTCAAATAACTAAAGTATAGGGGTATGTCTTTTTATATTACTTGGAGTCTTTAAGGGGTTCACCCACCAAGGTACCTCGCTATTATTTATAGAATTATATAACTTATGGATTAAAGAGCACCGGACTATTGATCAAATTTTATAACTTATTTAATTTTCCCACACAGTTAAGGGATATCGACCATATAACGAATATTTATTCATTGCCTCGGAGAAGCAGGGCTATTATTCGGAATAATGCCGAGTTCGTGGTCAAAGATAGGCAAACGGTACCACATATGAGTTCTACCTTCAAAATGTCTATCTTATTGTTATGACGAACGTTTTCTCAATATATATTTACGATAAGGATTTTGAATTAATTTATATAACATCTTAAAAAATAGACGAGTCGACATTAATAACGAGCATTTAGATAATGCTTTCCTGACCATCCCAAAAAAAAATCATTATATTTTAAGTCACTGCTGAGAAAATTCATTAAAAAATAATTTTGACCGAAATTTAAAATTCTAACGCTGTTACACATTTTGATAATTATCAACGAAAATTTTGACGACCTAACCTTGTTCAAAGTCAACAAAATATATTAAATTAGTAAATCAAATATTTACAATAGCTCATAAAAAACAATTTTATTTGAAGAGATTTATTTAATTATTTAATGATTGTGATGTTTCCTTCGTGGAAACATCCTTCGTTTATAAACGACGTAAAGTGAGATTTTCTATTATCTGATTCCTCCACCTGCACTTCTGTCCAGTCTAGTTTTGGCCTTTTTTCTTGATCATTTAAAAAGATTTTTTAATAAACTAGTCTAATTTTAGTGTAAAATTGTTAAGTTTATTCTTTTTGTTCCGCCGATCCGTGCTTTCGTGCAACGAGACAATGGCTCAACAGATGGACACAATCAAAACCTTTCAATGGGATTACTACACGATTTATAACGAGTTTAAAATCATAAAAAAATACGCAAATACAAATACTCTTTTGAAATATTTTGAAATCAGGGGAGAGGGAAAGGGGTTGGGGGAGGGGGAGGGGGGATAAATTGAAATAGAGCATTTTTTGTTTAAGTCATGCAAACGATTTTTAGCAAATTAACTTCAAAAAAAATCATATCCTGGAATAAGCAGTAAAATACTTAGAGTAAATTAGCCATTATTCGCAAAAAACATTCAAAATTAATGCGTGTAAATACATTTTCAAACTTCAAATAAAAAGGATTATTTTGTTCACTTAGGAAAGACAACTTTCATGGGACATTAATTGCCGATTCATTATTTAAAAAATTATTTGTTGACATTATGGGTTAATGAATGAGAGGAAGGACTGTTTATCCGTGAAAAAATTCAATTGGGGTCAAAGGTTCCGTCTAAAAATATCGGTTACAAGAATTTTAAGCACTGTAAATTGGCCGAATTTGATAAACCATTAGAACCATACTTCTCGAAGCTTGATAAAAGAAAATTAATGTAGGTCTTATGTTTGAGGGAAATTAAAAGTAATAAAAATGGATCGCATGCGTGAATAAAAATTAATGAAACTTCTACCATTTTATAGTATTGATAAATTGAAAATACATCGAGAGAAGAGATTTGTAATCTCCAAGAATAATCTTGTAGAATAATTGATGCGTGAAATAATCTTATCCATCTCCTAGATACAAAATTAACAATTAAAAAAAACTCCAGCATTTAAATTTCTTTAAATTTTTCCGTTTAATATGCAAACAAAATTAAGATAGCGTAGGTGATAATCTTTTAATTGCCTTCTCCCAACTTCAATAAAACGATTAATTTACGGTCTCCTATAAATTTTATGATCCAAACCTGAAGTAATTTCAGTGATGGTAGTCGAACATTTAGAATCTCAATTTTTCAAGCTTAATGCGGCATAATTTTCGGCTGAACCTAAATATATTTATGCCAGATTCTCAAATTTTATGCTACGGAAACGTTATTTCTCTATATTCTGAGGGAACTAATGTCAAGGGCTTTCTCAATATCCTGGGGTTGGTTAAATTACATTTATAATACAGAATGGTTGATGATAGAATCGCTGTAAATCCCTCTTTCGGTAGTCCACAAGAGCTACCAGTTCGATACCGAGGTGCATGAACTTTTTATATATAGACTGTCTCTTCAAAGTCGTTCCCATGTTAAGGTATTCAGCACAAAATCAGTATCTTAACTCGCATGTTACAAATCCATCCACAGCTCGGGATGCGTTTTTCCTAAAAAAACTTGAAGTTCTTCCTTCTGTTTTAACTATCAGTATGTCGCAACAAATGAACGGAAACAAAACCTGAATGAAGTTAAAAAAATGAACGGAACCGAAATTGTTTACGGAAGTGTTATCCAGGTAGTAATTTCTTTAACCTCTAGCTTCTTAATGTTAAAACAAATAAATTTGTTACAGTCAGCAAAAAAGTTCCTGCAACTCAGGAAAAAAATGCCATGAAAGTATATCTTGATAAAGACGGAAATGAAGTAATTAAAAAAGACCTAAAAATAAGGGCTCCTGGTTTACAATATCCCCATATTACAAACTTAGATCTCAGGGTGACAAAGTACGTCAGCCCACTCACCATTAGGTTCAAATTGAGGATTGTGTCATCCTAAGTCCCATTCACACAAATCATCCTCTTAATGTTTCAAAATATCAACTGGAAGATTATAACTCATATCATGAGGTGAATTCAACCTCAGGCCATACTGGATGGCGAATATATTTGTATCTCGATAGCAAGATGGCAGACTCAAATATCATTAAAGGAGTATTAGAGAAATCTTAACTATCAAGGGTGACGTGATCAGATTATTCCACTCTGAGCATGAGAAATTTTTGACTGCTGGTGAATACAAGGACAACACTTTTGTATATCTTCGCACAACTGCAAGAGCTGAAGCCACAGCCGCTACCAGTTCAAATGCCATGTGGGAAGTGGAGGTTGCTATAGTTTTTAACGCAGGTTGTAATGGAGGAACCATGGCAGAATGACTATGGAAGATGGAGTTCACTGTTTCGATTCAAACACATGGCAACAGGGTACTATCTCTCATACGTAGTAATTAATGAATTTTATAAAAACAGAAAAGCAAGTCTAAAACTACTGAGAAAGAAGATATTGTCGATGATTTGACGATTGGGCCAAATAACAATTATTGCTTTTTTGAATTTCATCCAACTACCCGGGAGAAATTAGATTCCTTGATACCACTGTTGCTTATTAATTCTAACATTAAGAGGCTATTTTGTCAATATAAAAAATATCGCTTCAAAAAAATGGATACGCTCAACCAACATCCCGATTGACACGGACGAGCAAAAACCTGTAATGCATAAGGTTGTTTTGTCTCCTCTCTGTGACGACAATGAGGCATTTGCCATACTCCCAGTGTCGAAGGACGAAGTACGAAGTTTAGATTTCGTTAACGGTTGTCAAGAGGCCTTAAATACGATTATTAAATCGTTAAAAAGTCGTCATTTTCCGGTATCTCTCCAAAAGTACTGCATCAAAATTTATTCCAAGGTGGTGTTCAAGTCTTTTGCACGATCTAATATACTTTGTTGTCAGAGAGGAGGATACATCTTCGAAGATTAAATTGAACGATGTCAATAAAATTAAAGCCGATCGGGACAGGCAGAAGCTATTACGTGAACAAGGCATTCTAGATCACGTATTCGATCTTTTAAGGCTGCCTTTCGAGCAACAAGAGAATTCTCCTCCCTTCCTAACCTATGAGGAACTTTCTTTTAACTCAAACAATAACTTTAAGTATATGCTCAGACTTTGTTATCGTCTTTTGCGAATTTCTTGTAAGGAATACAGAAAGAACCAAGTAAGCTCGTTTTATTTACGCGAGGAATACGTTGCTGAGCATTTTGTATTTATTCAAAACCAAATCGGTAATGATATTGCCGCCGAAGAAACAATTACAGATTTGGTTCATAATAATCGAAATCTTTTAGAAAAACATATCACTTTTAAAGAAGTGTCAACATTTATCTCCCTTATTCGTCAGAAGCTTGACTGCAGGTTGGAGGAAGTTTTTTTTATACAAGGTACCTTGACTATCTCTCCGACTTGTGTGTTTGCAATGGTGCAGCCATTTCTTCCACCCAAGAATTGATATGTAAAAACCTATTCGATGATGCCAGCGCTGAAGTGCTTGTTCAAACAAAGTAGGCATTCCTCTTAAAAAATAGACTACTTGACAACACGGTCGCACTTTTATGGAACAAAAGTGAGCGAAGTAAATCAATCGACCAAATCGCACACGGATTTTCAAATAATCGCGCCGAGGATATTGCGCTATTCAACTATTACGAGTAAGGCTTTATCAATCAAAAGACGGCAACTGAAACTTTTTTCTGTTTTGGCCCTCGACCGACAGTATTTGGCTATAAACATATTGAGCCAGGAATTGTCTGTTAATCTTATTATGCGGTAAGCTCTTGAAAAGTAATATTAGATGTATTTGTGATGATAAACTACCCTACTCATTACGTGCGGTTTTTTGTCGAGTCATGCTGTCAGTTCACATTGATAGAGATCCCCATGAACCTATTCCTTGTATCCGTCTTTCCAGGATATGGAATGAAATACCTTCCAGCGATGAAAGCCAAAACTACAAATTGTCTACATTCTATGCAAGCGATCAAGAAACCATAGAGGCCCGCCAAAAATTTCTTGATTTGATGTTGTTCACAAAAAACTTTTTGATTAATCTGTCAAAAATTGAAAGTCACAAAAATGAAGAAGAAAAATGCAAATTTATTTTTGAAGTAAAATTTTTGTTTTTATCAGATCGTTAATTTGACATATCACATGGTTCAATTTGGATTTTATGATTACAAAGATCTTGTTTTTTTGACTCGGACACTGTTAAACATACTCGACAACAGCTTTCAGTCAGATGAACAGAGTCTCCTTGAATCTAAAGAGTCTGCTGTCGTCGACTGCATTCATCAAACCATCATAAAAATTTTATCCATCGTCAATTTCATGATTGGTATCAGTTACGACAATCATATCACGGCCATGTTGGCTTTCTTCAAAACTGGGTATCATATGATACAGGAAACAACACCAAGAACCATTGTTGCAGCAAACATACCTTTAGGTTGTTCATCGGAAGTCGCTAAAGGGTCCAGCGATATCATGCATGAAAAAATTAGAAGCTTTATTAGTTCTTGCGGAATAAATAACGGTCATTTGGATGGTGCAGGTGGTAAGCTCTTAACAAAAGTTCTTTTCAAATTTCTTATAAGCTCATCCGTCCCTTTGATCACGATTTCGCTTAATTTAATCTTCCGTCATTTTTCTTACTGGCAAGAACTTATGTCGTCTTTCAATCAAATACAGCTTTTAATTTCAAAGGAGGATGTCGAGAATTACATAAATGTCCGCCAAATTATCGAAGACATCCGATTATTGGTAGAAAAGAGCGAACTTTGGTGCGAAGACTCTAAAAATTCATCATCAATCATTCAAAAGTCTCCTAAATCATCTTCTAAAGACATGGGTTTCTTTTACAAAACTTCGCGCAACGAAGTGCTCTCAAAGGCGGAAATTAATTACATCACGGGTAACAGTCAAGAGAAAAGCATCCGATCACTATTATCTGACGATACTCGATCGCTCCAATCCAATTCTAATTATTTTTATTCCATATTTAAAATGGTTTGATTTTTTTTAATTCAGATGCTGAAGCAACTATCTGAACTTTGTATCTCCACTGAAGGTAACCCCAACAAACATAATCAATCACTCCTAAGAAACATGGGGGCTCACTCAGTTGTGATTTCTCTTCTTCAATTAAACTATTCAAAAGTAAAATATTTTCTAACTTTAAGGGGAATAAGCAGATGGCGGAAATCTTCAAAAACGCTCACAAGTTTCTTCAAAACTTCTGCAAGGATAATAAGAAGAACCAGGCCATTTTATTCAACCATTTCCACATTTTTATGAAAAGCATGGATGTATATGTATATTCTAATCCGTAGTCCCAAAGTATCGAAACCATGTTTTGTATCATCCACGATAACGTGCAACTGTGCAACAAAGTTCCTCAACTGACTATTAGTAAAGTGGCCAGTGGACTAATCAAGCAATCCACCCCCTGTGCAAAACTACTTAAAGGGTTTACTGTTGCTGGAAATCAAATCGTTAGAAAAATGCAAGACCTTGTGGTTACCGAGGTAGGAATTTTACTACCAATAGTCTATACAAATAGCCGACGAGCTACTCGCTACCAGTACTAAATCAGAGGGATTGCTTAACTACCTTTACAAACTTATAGAGCGGGAAAAAAATGGGGACAAGGACGCTAAAAACGAAATATCCTTTCACATTCAATTGATAGAACTTCTTTCCAGTTGTACTATTGGGAAGAACGTTTATACGGAAATAAAGTGCCAAAATCTAATTTCATTCAATGACTGTGCACAGGTGGTCCTCGACAAGGAACTTATAACCCAAAAGGTACCATCTCGTCTTCATATTTCAGATTCGAAATGCCTATCTTTTGTTTATAATTCACGTCTATATCGATACCGAGGTGGAAATAAAGGAGATATATGGAAAAGACACTATATGGAACATGCTCGAATTTTTTTCAAATGAAATAAACCGAGTTTGTCTTGCTTTATGATTAGGTTTCAACCACTATTAAGGATGTGGCTGAGGATCCGACGACCGAAGTGTTTTTTGCCGAGCTGATACCGATCTTTGTTAGTTGCTATTTTAGTCTCAAGTATACCGAAGTCATAAGTAAAACAAAGGTAAAATAAAATTACGCTTAATTTAGTGTAACCTATCTTTGTTTTTGAAGCTGCTGTCGTCAATTCACAAAATCTCCGACCCTACATTTTTGTTAATTAAGCATAAAAGCGCAGTTAATTCAGCCATCAAAGTTATGGCAAATATGGCTAAAAAGCACAATCTTAATATTCCGGAGGGCTTAAAAAATCTTCTCACCATACCTATTGATGAAGAATCAATATTAATGCGAAGCGCCTTTCATTGGCGCTCAAGAATCAAGTCATATGGTCGATCAGATACTCGAAAGCATGGCAATCAGGATATAATTATGTTCTTTAAGAATTTTTTGAAAGATCTCGTAAACCAACTTGACGTTCCGCTTCGGGTAGAACCTATGATACTCGTTGAAATATCATTTAGGGCGCATGCGCTTTATTCACTTAGCAGTGTTTTTCACCGCCTTTTTAAAGAGGGAAGGTTTATACATCTCCTTATTAAACATTGCAATACCATGTCAAAGTACGACGAAGCATTGTGTAGCGAAATTCTGGACTTACTTTTATCACTTCTCAAGAAAAAGAGTTTTATGGATGAATCATCATCATTTTATGAAAACAAAATATTAGAAACATATTTTTCTCATGAGCAAGAAGCTGAAAATGAGCAAATTGCCATTAATAATGAAGAAGCTTTGCAAAAATCTCGCTCCTGGTATTTTAATTTAGTAAGAACATCATTTCGGGGTATTAAAAATTACTTTTACGAGATTCCGGAATATATTGTTCATGAAGATCATGCCGACTCGACTATATCCATTCAGGAAAAACCACGAATTGAATCGTCATTGACCGATCTTCAAAATCTCTTGAATCTTAATGAAGCATGCCAGCTGATAGTGAGTTTAGTCATTTCAAATGCAAATACCACTTTAATGGAGAAAGCTATTAGCTTCGCAGTACTGATGCTAGAAGGAGGTAACACAAAGGTTCAGAATAGCTTTCTTGCTTGTCTGGAAAAGAAGGAATCTGAAACTTTTTTCGCTCGTATAAGTTCATATTTAAAGGACTACCAATCCTGCATTAGATCAGCACATAGTGAAATCAGCATGGAAACTAGTTTGACATTACTTTCGGGTGCTGAAGTTAATAAGATGTTACCGTCCTCATCCAGTGGTCAGGGATCGAGCATTGAAAGTAATGACAACTTTCTTGAGAACCTTCATACAGAAAATCAGATAAAAAATGAGGACGAAGACTCCTCTTCAAGAGGCACATTTTCTAATACTGCCCTTTGTAAGATACTAAGATTCCTTCAACTTTTATGTGAGAATCACAACAGAAAATTACAAGATTTTCTGCGCGTGCAAAAAAACTATAAAAATATCCACAATCTTGTTCAAGAGACTCTTTCAGTGCTCGATGCCATATGCGGTGGAACCACTGGTGGTCTTGGCCTCATTGGTCTCTTTATTGATGTCAATAATGTTCCCATAATTCTTCAATGCCTTCAAACATTGATAGAATTTTGTCAGGGTCCATGTCCGGAAAATCAGAACACCATCGCTCTGAATCAGTCAAACGGTTTAAATGTGATCATATCAATGATCAGCAGTGATATTAATCCATTGGGAGAAACTCGAATGGATCTTGTTCTTGAGCTTAAAATAGGCGCGTCAAAGTTGTTGCTCGCTCTTGTGGAAAGTCGAATGGACTCAATCAATTCAGAACGTATTCTTTCGCAGATATCGCTTGAAAATATCATACACCACAGCAAATGCGCATATTCCCGTACAACTTACAAAAACGAAGAAGAGCGACAAGTTTCGCTAGAGTTTGGCCACAATCTTTACATATTAGGTTTTTATCTATCGCTTTCAATAAAAGAAAGTAGTGCTTACTTTTTTCGACAAAGCAAAAGCAATGCTACATCAAACAATGCATTAACTTATTACTTGGATCACACTTCTAAAATCGAAATAGTTCGTGAAGACCGATCACTTGAAACGTTAGTTTTCGCAATTCCGGATATTTGCCACTATCTTCCCGAGTTTCAAAAAGAAAAAATTATAAATTCTTGTAAATTAGATGAAGAAAATAGTAAAGTTAATGATTTCTTTTCGGCTACGGATTATCTTTATAATGAAATGGTGAGACACAAAAATCTACAGGAAAATAAAATCTTATTCCATTTAAGCCGACAGATGGACTGGCTTTCAACTTTTTCTCTGTTAATGGCAATTATGATTAATATTATAATTTCACTTTATTATCCTTTTACCTCAAAAAACATCAATGAAATGTCAAAAATAATTATTTCTCACTCTTACGCCATACTTATAATTTCAACCGCATGTCTGGTCATGAAAAAAATTCATATTCCAGCCATTTTGTGTCTAACATTATTCATATCACTTTTTGCCACGAATTTGACAATAAGATTTTGCATTATATTATTTGGGCATCTTCAATTAATGTCGAGAATTCTACATCTGATCAGTTATTTATCAAATAATATCGAATTTAACAAAGCAGGAGCTCGAATGATAATTTCTAATAAATCTTTCTGGTTTTATGTTTTTAATGTATTTTTCTGTTTCTTAGGAATTTTTGGACATCCTCTTTTCTTTTCCGTTCTTTTGATAGAGTTTATAGTTAACGATGTGACTCTTAAGAATGTCATTCAGAGTGTCACGAGGAACGTAAACTCCATTTTTATGACTGGAATTCTGGCAATTATCTTAATATATTTCTTTTCTATTGTTGGTTATCTTTACTTACAGGAGGATTTCTTGATGCCCGTCGACCAATATGGCCGCAACAATATTCCCTCTACCAAGTCTTCATTCGAATGCTCAGACTCTAGCACATGCACAACATTTAATGAAGTCACTGATAGTGTTCAAAATGAGGAATACTTCTGTACCACCATGTTTAAATGTCTCAGCGCCGTTTTAAATAGAGGTCTCCGAAGCGGTGGCGGTATTGGCGATATATTGCGTCAACCTTCATTCTCAAACCAAAACTTTGCTCTTCGTTTCTTTTATGACGTGCTCTTTTACTTGATTGTTATTGTTATCATTATGAATTTGGTCTTTGGTGTAATTATCGATACCTTTGCAGATTTAAGAGAGGAAAAATCAAAGCTAGAAGAAATTAATAAAAATACTTGCTTTATCTGTGGTCTTAATCGAGGTTCCTTTGAAAACAAAGATATTTCTTTTGAATCGCATTGCAATGAAGATCACAATATTTGGAGTTATCTTTATTTTATTGTTCATTTGAAAGTTAAAGAAAAAACAGACTTTACTGGCCCCGAGAGTTATGTCTTTAACATGATGAAAAAACGAGACATTGGCTGGTTCCCAAGACTCAGATGTGTCGCTCTATCCCAAAACGAGTCAGAGTCAGAAAATAATGAGATAGCTCAGCTAAAACAGTCTCTTGACACAACAAATAATTCAATTCGTCAGCTTCTTGACAACATCAACTTTCTTAAGGATAAAGTAAGATTAATTGTTTGATATTAGGCAATGTCTCATCGCAAGGAGCTATCTTTTCTCGATTATGACACACGATCGAACTCTGCTTACAAGCAGCACATTGTATCAATTGATTAGCTACTTCACTAGGTTTTATAAATTATATATTTTTGAAATGCGATTTAAAGCTTCACAAAATCAGTATAAAATACTTTCTACCCTATCATGATTGTGCGTTTAATTAAAATTTTTTATTCAAAAAACATTTAAATTTGAATGACATTAAATAGTTTAACCTCTCATATATGTACATTTTGCACATTCATCGGACTTTATTAGATGTAATAGTAGAGAACAGACTTAAGTATGCTTTAAAATATTAAAAAAACACAACTAAATGAGTAAAATAAAATAACCGCCGTGAATTAAGATTAATGTTTAAGATTCACTAAGCTTCTATATGGAATTTCACAAAAAAGGTTAAGTAAATTCATAAAACAAGCATTGAGGCTTAACATTTTAAACCTATTATGCTAGTATGTTAAATATGCACAAATTTACGTCTTAAAACATAAATTTATTCATAGGCAGCTCATGCGCAATCAAAAAAAATTTATGTCGTAGGCTATCGGATATTTATTTATTTTCCTGCTTGTTGTTATAAATTATATTTATGAGCCAAAATACATGTAACGGAACGTTGGAAGATTCTTTGCCGAGGATCCACCCGAAACTTTAATATCAATGTCTTAAATAAGAGTGATACCTGGCATAACGTACTCCTAGCATAATGAACCTTTCTTCGCACAATGAACTAAATCAGATTCCACTGTTTCGATTAAGTGCGCTTGTTTGTCATGAATTAGCATTTGTTCTTTAGATCGAACGAAATCAACACACAAAATTGCTCCAAGCCGAGGTTTTAACTTTTTTTGTTGACATAAAAATTAATTTTTATTGTATTTGAGTACAAAGCATGCTTCGCATAACGATCGTTTGGTATAAAGAACTTTCTCATAGAATGAATTAAGTATGTTATGCGAGGTATCACTGTATAAGAAATCGTTGTATAATTCTAAAACATAAAATTTAGGACAAATATACATAGTAAAGATGATAAAATGCAATGTTTTGATGCTATTGTCTTTTAGTGAACCCAAGCCATTTACGATGCGGGCGGTCTACTCGTGTGTTTTATAAATGCGCTATTAAAGTTTGCACATTAATTATTCTTTTTTCCAGAATTTTATGATCAGAAATAAATATAAAAAAATAACGAAATTAATTAAAAGAAGTTTTTTGAGCTACTCTTTCACTAATGGATCTTTCCATCAGGGCACCACTCGTTAATTTCAATTTTTAATTTTGAAGGGCACGTCTGCAGGTAAAATTTGGTCAACTTAGTAAAATAACCAGTTTACACCTTTTCATCATTAAATACAACAAATTATAATTAAATCATAACAGTGATGTCTGCGTTTTATGATTTATAAATAAATTATCTTAATTAATTTTATATAATTAAATTACAACATTCTTTTGGCAAGGTAGTCGAAATAAATAATGAGAGATTTTTAATGATTAATATTAATTGATGATAGAAAAATTAAAAATCGCAATATTCGTGAGTTGAATGGTGAAATGCTTGAATACCACGCTTGAGAATTTATTCAGAAGGCTTGCGCGAAATGGCGATGTTCGCAGTTGGAACATATACTGGATCCGTTCATTGTTTTAGATTATCGTCAGCCAGTGATATATCTTGCATAAATAATCCTGTATTTTTATATACTCTAATTAGATAATTGAGATTGAACCCTTGTTTTCTGATGATGATCACACGCGAAGTATAGCTTGTTTAGCTGTTTGCGAAAGATTTGTAGCATCATCAGGCTCTGATGAAATAGTCAGAATATTCGACCTAAAAAAAAGAAAGAAGTTGGGATCACTGATAAAAATAGGACGTAGTTTATTATTTTAATTTAAGTTGTCAACGATATGACCTTTAAAGACTCGAGCCACTTGATAACAATCTCTTCAGATGGATTTCTCAATATTTGGTCAACTAAGGGTTGGGATCTGGTCAATCAATTTCATGCTCACAAGTATGTCACAAACCAATAAATATAGTGAAGCCGGAGTGGGTCTTTGTATTGCTCAAAACGCATGCTTGTTGCTATCTGTAGGCTTAGATCGCAACATAAAGCTATGGGATCTTCATTTATCAAAACTAGCATCAACTGGAAGCATTTCAAAAAGTTCTTTAAAATCACAAATTTTAGTTCCCACTAAAATAATTATGAATTCCTCCCATCAACAGTATGCGATCGTCTTTCGACAAAAATATCAGCATAGTTGACGTTAAGGTTGCATTTTTATTAATAATAGAAATGACAAAGAAACAAATATCGATTACAAAAAATCAATTTTGGCAGCTTCTTTTATTAATGTATATTTCCGTTTATTAATGAAAGGATAATACCATAATCATTGGTGGTGAATCAAAAAGACTTAGTGTTTATACCCTTGAGCCACATAACAACATATTAAATTGGGATATAGAATTTTGCCGGTAAAATTTTGAATTTAAAACAGCACTCGAGATTTAAGGACCATCGAAATTCCATCTTTTGGATCTGTTATTTTGACGATTCATTCTGAAGGGGATGTAGTCATCTGGGATGCTCGAAATCTCGTAGCACTTTCATTCTTATATTTTAGAATGAGCAAACACCAGAAATTCTTTGTAAATTTGCTGTCAACGATCGCTTGATTTGTTGTTCTTGCTTAATAGTTTTCAAACTTTTATTAAGTTAATAGCTGTAGATAATTGTATAATTTTATCATTTTTGGATCATTTATAATTTTACTTCATTTTTTTGTTATAAAATAATGATTTAAATAAATATTTATTAAGAATTGTATATTTAAAACTTAATTTGTTTTATCTTCTCACTTTCAGGCATCTTATCTACGTTTATTTGTCTGTTTCAGCTTTTTGATCATCAATACCTCATTTTATAAATAAGATTCACTGCATAAATACTGTTGTATAAATTTTAATTACTCGAATATTTCTGTCGTGCATGATGGCGCAGCGGTGTGAGAGAAAGCGGCGATAGAATAAAAAAACATATTGAGCCAGTTTAGTTATTGTTATCTACTTCAGTCTTGTTCGACGATGAGAAATTATTCTAATAATTTAAACCAGATTGCTAAATATTATTTTACCAATTACGTAGCTACAGCCGAGATTCCGTCCACGTACCATCATTTTTTTTTAAACTTCGAAGAATCATATGAGGTAATTTTGCGTTAGAGGCGAAATAGCAGGCATTTTACATTCAAAAAACTTATATTCTTGTTTTCCTAATTTACCGGAGATAAGACGCCGCTTGCGGGATCCCAGACATAGTTGTGGCACGCAGAAATAGGGTTTTTCAGTTAGGTGCATCAAGGTCTCATATTTTCCTAAGCTTTCATTTTTGAGGTCCAAGTGCGGTAGATAAAATATTCATGGATCGGACACGGACACCAAATCCAACCGGTAAAACTCGCACAAGAGATGGATATTCCTTGATAGGGGTAGAGCAAACTTTGTTTTGCATGAAAGATTTCCTATGCTGTTGGGCAAATAGTTATGTTGTAGGAAATTTTTTTTCAAATCTAGGTCTGAAAAGCTGAGTTTTAAGTGAATCATCGATTTCTCTTATTTGCTTGAGATCATTTTTTATCAAAAAAACGTAATAATCATTCAGTTATATGGGTTTATCATTCTTTTTTTCCCTACTTCAAGAGCATGAGCGGCTTTATTTAAGAATATATAAATAGTCTTGATTTTATAAATAAAATTGTCAATATATTGCGAACAAAACACTGTCTTATCCTAGTTATAGCTTCATATTTTGGTTAATATTGTTGTAGTCCTAAACTTTTCTAGTGATATTTTCGATTTCTAACGATTTATTTTCTGAGGAGCCCATATCTAATTGCAAAATAAAGTACAGTGATACCTCGCATAACGTACTTAATTCGTTCTATGAATAAGTACTTTATGCGAAACGTACGTTATGCGAAGCATGCTTTGTACTTAAATACAATAACAAAAAAATTAATTTTTTTGTCGACAAAAAACAATTAAACCTCGGATTTGAGCAATTTTGTGCGTTGAAATCGTTCGATCTCAAAAATAAATCGTATTCATAACAAATACGCGTGCTTAAGTGAAATTTTTGAATCTGATTTAGTTCGTTGTGCGAATCAAGGTCCGTTATGCGAGTTATCAATAAGCACAAAAAAAAGTACGTTATGCGCAGCGAACTTTATCCGAGGAGTACGTTATGCGAGGTATCACTGTATTTTTAAATTTCATGAACCTTGGGGGGTAAACCATATTTTATTTTTAAAAACTGTATCAAAGCTTAAAACAGTCGACTTGGTCTTAGTTCCATTTTTTGGGATACATAATTTACGAAAAGTTGAAAATATGAAATTTGTAGATATTTTTAATATTGATGTAAATACAATGTTTCTTGGAAAATAAATAGTTTTCAGCAAAAGGAATCTACTGATTAAACGAATTAAATTTATCTTTACCTAGCTGGTATTTATTTGAACGACTACAGAGACCAGAAGGATAAATATTTGTGGACTCTCATGGACAGATAAACATTTCTATGACTGAAGGTTTTCTTATATGGGGTATTAAACCTATTTTTCCATAACAAAAGTGCCAATGTGTCTTTTTATCTCTCTTACTACAATTCAAAGTTTTTAAAAATAAACTTTGTAGTTTAATCGGGTAAAAAAAAGATTTTTCATCACTATTTTTATAACTTTTTTCTCATATTTTTTTCAATATTTAGTACGACTGTCGTATAAAACTCCGTTTAAATTAATATCTGAAACTTTATCTGATTCCTAAGATATTGTGTTCAATGATGTGCAAAATAAATGTTTTAAACCCATAAAATGGTCTATTTTATTTATAACAAAGAAAGTTTTTGCTTTCGCTAGCAGTTTTAATAAATTTATGCCAAATAACGTTTTTAATGTAACAAATACTCCAACGATTCAAACTTTTGTGCCAATTTATAGCGTTGATCATTTTTCTATTTGATTTTCCATTCATTCACCATTTTTTTTAAATTTAAATTCATACAAGCTATTCGATAAATTTTTTACTGCATTTTTATTAAAAGAAAAAAAAGGAAAAAAAAGTTAATCTGTTGTAAATTTAATAAATGTGGAAAATCACAGCGGGGGAAATAAGGCAAAGTTAAATGTATTGATTTATTCTTTTCTACAGATAAGTAATGAATAGGGCTTAAGGATTTGATCTTAGCATCATTTCGATCAATGAAATGTCTCTTACGGTTGAAGTTAAAACACATGGTTATACCGATAGGTGTCTTGTTGTCCAAAATTAACCTCCAAACGATTCAGATTAGTTAAAGCCAAAAATCTAAAGGAAATACGTCGTAATTAAAATCATACTCTTGTCTGCATTTATAAAACCCGCTTGACTTTAAATTAAATTCTTTATGAACAACATATTTTAGTAATTTAGAAATACATTTATCTTCGGAAATTTAAATTAAATTAATTGCGTGAAAAACAGCAATGCTTTAACGAGCTGCAAAATCCCCTTGAAATATAAATGAGATAGTTTCTGGTCTGAAATTATTATGCTTCCGAGATGATCTAGCGTCTAATTGTCCTAAGATAGGTCCTGATGTAAAATAATAGCGCCAAATCTTTTTAATTTAGATCCATTCAGCAATTCCAAGCCATATTCTGGTTAGGAAAGATTCAAGTTTAAGAAGAATCTAGAGATACATCGCTCGTGATATAAAATAATTCTTATGCTAAACATTTAGATACTTTTAATTTTAAAGAAGATAGAAAACAATCTGTTAAATATGCAGTGATACCTCGCATAACGTACTTAATTCGTTCAAGGAGTAAGTTCTTTATGCCAAAAGATTGTTATGCGAAGCATGCTTTGTACTCAAATACAATAAAAATTAATTTTTTAAGTCAACAATAAAATTAAAACCTCGATTTGGTGGCAATTTTTGTGTGTTTATATCGTTCGATCTCAAGTACAAATGGTAATTTCACGACAAACACGCGCACTTAAGCTAAATAGTTGAGTCTTGATTTAGTTTATTGTGCGGAGCAAGGTTCGTTATGCGAGTTATCTATTAGCAAAAAAAATTAGGTTATGCGCAGTGAACGTTATCCGAGGAGTACGTTATGCGAGGTATCATTGTACCGTAAGAGAAAATAATCACAGACTGGAATGTAAGTAAAATCTTATCTAGTTGCCTTGGCTACTAAAATATGCTTTTGATGATGTAAAAATATTTTGCTGTAAGTTGTGAGTGGAAATTTATTTTTGTTAAAAATAGGAGGCCTTATTCTTTTTATCTTAAAAATAATAAAGTTTTATTCAAACTTTAAATATATTCTGAAAAATATTATAAACTCAATTCGGCTTTAGATCTTTAGCTGATAAAATGAGAAGATAAAATTTTTACAGCGATTGATACAAAACGCCATTTTTCTTTATGCGCTTGCCCAAAAAATTATGCATTCTTCGTCGGCAGGGTGAATCAGCTTTTTTCGTACTTCGGGGTATGCCTTTATGGCTTTGGCCCTTTTTGCAGCTTTATCAAATATATGGCTTAACCCTAAAATATTTCATGGAACTTTCGACGTCACATCGGCCAAATTGTGGATTATTTTAGTTAATTTTAGACGTCAGATACGCAATCCATCAATTTCTTCATCATTAATACATGCAGCTGATTTTATGTTCAATCTTAAACTTGGTATTTTGCTCATTTGCTATGATATAGATATGGAACCTGCTTTTCATTGGAATGTCAAACAAATATTTCTGAAGATGATAGTTGAATATTCAACTGATAAGAACGTTAGTTAATACCTATGAATCATAGACTAAAAATGAAGTTACAGTGTGGGATAGAATCTTGTTGAAGCAAGTCCAACAAACACAAATTATCGCTGAATAATACTCGAACAAAGTATACCCCTCGAAGACGATGGAACCGGTTTACTGTTTGGGCATCTTAAACTAATTTTAGAAACAACACTCTTACGTTCAAATTAGAAATAGAACTGATCCCGTATGTCGGATTCATTTCTAGTGCATATTTTGAGCGAAATGCCATCTGCTACACTTCCCTCTGATTTTAGTGGGACAAAATTTGTTGAATTAGCTTAGGCTAAATATTTTATGACTCTGCTAGTTTACAACCTAAAATACTAGTTACAAGCGCTATTAATCCTAATCTAAAACCCCGGTCGTAGTCAACTCGTTCTTTTCAATCAATTTAAATGCCTCTTATTTTTAAACTTCTGCAATTTTTGAATCGGTATTTGTGCATTATATAAATCTCTTTTTTAACCAAATGATAAACTATAATTTAATATTATTCGGCTACTTCCTAATCGTGACAGGACATTTGATCGAAACTTTTTGATCGAAATCTACATGATCGAAAAGACATTTGATCTAAATATTCGAGATTCGAACGATTTTTGACGTAAAGATTTTTGATCGAAATCGCTATAAGCTATCAAATTAGATCCAATTTTTTATATTTTTTCTTTATATTTTAAATAATATTTTAGCGACAGTGTAATAATTTGACGTTTATATTAACCAATTTATAACTATAATAATACACATTTTATTCCTAATATTAATACTATAACCGGAATATTTATTTTTAAAATCGTTTTATACAAGCTTTTAAATTCAATTAAACATAAAATTAAGAACGAAAATAATTATCAATCAGAAAACCAAGACAACTTATTTTCGAATCATTTAAACGAAATAAAATGACAAAACATAAACTAAAGCCATCAAGAATCAAGAGAATAGTTAGAAGTTTTCATAAGTCACTGAATTAGAAAATTTGCCAACATCGCAATTCGAAGCATCCTTTGATTATATAGCACCTAAATAACAAATGAATTCTTTCATTGAGGGGAGTGCAAAAATTTTAAAATTTCTTGAAGATTTCGCATTCAATTAGTGAAATAATGAATAAGAATTAGACAATAACTCTAATGAGCACTGTGAATCAAAGTTCAGCCAAAATTCGAACTAGTACTGGGAACTACAACAATATTCTTTTTTTCTAGAAATATTTTTATAATTATAAAAAAATCAATTTAAATTAAATGATGCAAATAAGTTCTCAGATACGAAATAATTTATTTTTAAGGCCGAAAAATGAAATAACATTAAAATCGCCACCATTTTTTAATTCAATTCAAAAAGATAGGTAATTTAATTTCTGATTAATATGCTACAAATTATTAAATAATAGATATCTTCTGAAAGATTTACAGCGACTTCGATCATAAGTTTTTCCATCAAATTTCGTTTGATCTCGAAGATTTCGATTAAATGTCTTTCGATTTTGTAAATTTCGATGATAAAGTTTAGATCTTATGTACGGGATTCTTCCTAATAACTTTGACGTACTAATTTTTATTTGCCGCGAAAAATTATAGTGTGCGGAATTTATTGTTTATCTTATTCATGAATTATTTCTTATCCAGAATCTCCCGATTATTTAAAATATGTTTTTTTTCCTAAGGTCATTGAAAGGTTTTTTCTTTGATTTATTTTGAGAAAAAATACGCAGCATATCATTTGAATTAGGAGAGCTATTTCCACAATAATTTGAAGAATCTGCTCTCAAAAATTGTAGGTCTTGTAAATTATTAGGCATATGTCTCGTCACACTGTAGCTATTTAAGAACGATATCGTATTTACTCTACTAATGAGATTTTATTTCGAAAAACAACTTTTGTCTACCTTTTTAAGCTAAAAATATGTTAAGTCTACTTTTAAATTTGTTAAAGAATAAAATTTGACTGATTATGTAACTCTAACTCTGAATCACAACATAATAAAGGTGAAACTATGAATAATTTTACTAAATTTAATTATTTACACAACAAGAATTTTGATAAAATAAATTATAATAATTGATATCAAACATTATTGAACGTTTTAGCTAAAATTAGGTAAAATTCCCGTCAAATTATCTAGTTTTGACAACTTAATTTTTTAACTATAAAACTACGATCTCTTTTTTAAAGTGATTACAGTACAATACAACAATAGAATAACATTAGTCCTCAAGCCCGAAAAAAAATTCATAATAAAAAAATAGGCATCATTTCAAATTTTAAGCACCTTATTAAAGAATCAAGTAAACTATCTGAGGTACCCTAGGGGTATTTTGCCGTTTAGACAATGCCATGACGATAAGGGGGTTTGTCTATAATGTTGGGCTGAGGTTCGCTGGATACGTATCCTCTAGCGCGTTTTTTGGCGCAACAGCTTTATTTTTCTTATTTTACGATAAAGTGTGAAAAAATGAAAAGAAAGAACACGACTCATTACGAAACATAAAATTGTCAGATTTTTTGCGTAAGTGCGCAAATCTGTCAAAAACTATTGAATTTTGGCATAAAGATTTGACTTATTACACACATCACGAATACATTATTAATAGATATGGTTTTCCTAGCCTCTCAATTAGAATCGTATGAGCTGAAGTTTCGTGTAAATAGCCTAGAGCTCGTGAAATTTTTTCTAACATTACCTTTTTTTATCACAGGGTGTCCAAAAATGTACCTAAATAAATTTTTTTGAAATCACACCCAAATTTTTAATATTTTTGAATAAAAACAGAGGATTCTGAGTTTAATACAAAAGGCATTTAGAGTTTTTTTAGTAGTCTAAAATCTTCGTTAATTATTAAATTATGGTTCGTTTGTCATATAAAGAACGCATTTTTATACTCGAATAAATTTATTAAAAGGAGAGAGAGTTATGCTAGAGTAAAGTGCCTTTCGTTTAAGTTTTCAACAATTAGAATTGTTTTCTTCAGCAATATCTTAATGTGAAGATATATTCTTAGCATCAAAAAAACTGCAACGAATTGAAATAACGTAATATTGACTAAATCTTAAATATGAACATGGATATTTTAAAAAAGGTTATAGCAAATTTTTTGTCCAATGAAAAGAATGATCGAAGCAAATAGTCATCACAGTAAAAATTTTTGATTGTGACGTTTAAATTTTTTCTGTCAATTTATTGTTCGTTTTTTTTTATTTAAAATTTAATACATTTCCTTAAAAGAATAGAAAAAACGACAAAATCCGAAGCAGCTAATATACAAACACATGTACATGCGCATACAAAGGTTACTTTTATTTTTATTGAAATATTACAATCTTACACGAGATAATAGATAAAACTTTTGGTAGTTACATTCTGGGGCACCCTGAAAAACAAATTTTTTTATGATTTTTAATTAGCAGAGTAAATTAGGTCTTTGATTAATATTTTTATCTAAATTGGGTTCTTATTTAAAAGGTTTGATCGTGAAAAATGAGTTACAAGATCGTAAATAAATCAATGGTTGATTTTTATTCTCTATTTCAAAACAAATAATTAAGATTTTATCCAAGGTGAGTGAGGAACCAGGATGGGTATCTGCCTGAAGTGGGATTCACGGTGAACACCGACTTCACACTACTCCCATTTTTCTGTCTGTAATTTGCATAAGAAGGCATTAAAATAATAAAATTAGTGTAATTTTTGATATAAACTATAATGTTCCTGCACGCCTTTTCTGCCCACGCCGGGGTCGTCGTTTAATGGCACGACATATAACGACAGAATCTTATTTCTTCAGCATTAATCATAATTACGCTCAAAATTAAAAAATCAAAGCAAAGGTTTTGATTTATAAGGGGTTTTGGTGATACTCTTATCTTACCCTAGTCAGTATCATGTTGGATATTATAGAGGTTAAGGCTATAAAGTATAAGTTGAAAAACTGAGCTGTGCAATTAATCTTATATTTGTTAGATCGTGCGTCCGTTGTGCCAATTATAGCCGCCACACAGCTCCCCAGAAGCGGAACCGCTTCGAAAACGCAGAAAAAATTTACAGAATTGGTATATTTCCAGTGATTACCTTTTACCATTCTTTTTTTCATGACTTATTTCACTTATTGTGTGAGGAGGTCTGTTGACTTCTGCTAATGACTAGTTTTGTACGGTTGTACGAAGAATAGGTAAGATTTCGTGTTAGAGAAAAATTCGTTTGCACGTCTAAGCCAGGAGGAATATTGTTTTTTGTAAGATGACTGTTGTGGGGAAAAAAAGGGCTTGTAATGTTTCAAGGTAGATCAATCGATAGTGCTTAATCAGAATAGTCGGTTGAGTATTTTTATAACCAGAAATAATTTTAGAATATGCACAAAATCGAAAAGCCAAACAGTTTTTTTTTACGGTTATTTGAGCTCTGGGTCACCAATTATAGCGATTAAGGCTATAATTGTAAGTTGAAAGATTATCTGTGCAACTAATCTTAAATTCGTTATTTCATGCTCTCATGTGCCACTAATGACCGCCACAAAATACTTTTTATATTACTCCATGTTGTGTGGGATGTGACATTAAATACTATGATTTGTACAGAAAGGTCCGCTCTCTGATACTCTCTTGAACGGTGTGATCAATGTATTTTATTCAATGAACGAGAAACTATTTTAACAATTATTGCATAGTAGTAAAACCTTGTTAATTGATATTATTTTGTTAAAGAGTAAAATTATCCAATTTTAATAATTAGTAA
>JBBNEX010000510.1:0-25450 GCA_038021265.1 Cyprinella venusta
TTATGTTTTTTTTTCAGGTCAAAACTTTGACATCCGATATCTCGTCTCTGGAAGGGTCTAGAGCCTCCATTTTTGCGCGCTGGTCGAAGTCTCGTGGCCCTCTGTCAGAATCCAGAGTTTCAAGAAGATCGGAGGGGGTCAAAATTTCGGCCAAAAACGACAGTGTTACCCCTTATGTTTTTTTTTCAGGTCAAAACTTTGACATCCGATATCTCGGCTCTGGAAGGGTCTAGAGCCTCCATTTTTGCGCACTGGTCGAAGTCTCGTGGCCCTCTGTCAGAATCCAGAGTTTCAAGAAGATCGGAGGGGGTCAAAATTTCTGCCAAAAACGACAGTGTTACCCCTTATGTTTTTTTTTTCAGGTCAAAACTTTGACATCCGATATCTCGGCTCTGGAAGGGTCTAGAGCCTCCATTTTTGCGCGCTGGTCGAAGTCTCGTGGCCCTCTGTCAGAATCCAGAGTTTCAAGAAGATCGGAGGGGGTCAAAATTTCTGCCAAAAACGACAGTGTTACCCCTTATGTTTTTTTTTTTTAGGTCAAAACTTTGACATCCGATATCTCGGCTCTGGAAGGGTCTAGAGCCTCCATATTTGCGCGCTGGTCGAAGTCTCGTGGCCCTCTGTCAGAATCCAGAGTTTCAAGAAGATCGGAGGGGGTCAAAATTTCGGCCAAAAACGACAGTGTTACCCCTTATGTTTTTTTTTTCAGGTCAAAACTTTGACATCCGATATCTCGGCTCTGGAAGGGTCTAGAGCCTCCATTTTTGCGCGCTGGTCGAATTCTCGTGGCCCTCTGTCAGAATCCAGAGTTTCAAGAAGATCGGAGGGGGTCAAAATTTCGGCCAAAAACGACAGTGTTACCCCTTATGTTTTTTTTTCGGGTCAAAACTTTGACATCCGATATCTCGGCTCTGGAAGGGTCTAGAGCCTCCATTTTTGCGCGCTGGTCGAAGTCTCGTGGCCCTCTGTCAGAATCCAGAGTTTCAAGAAGATCGGAGGGGGTCAAAATTTCTGCCAAAAACGACAGTGTTACCACTTATGTTTTTTTTTTCAGGTCAAAACTTTGACATCCGATATCTCGGCTCTGGAAGGGTCTAGAGCCTCCATTTTTGCGTGCTGGTCGAAGTCTCGTGGCCCTCTGTCAGAATCCAGAGTTTCAAGAAGATCGGAGGGGGTCAAAATTTCGGCCAAAAACGACAGTGTTACCCCTTATGTTTTTTTTTCGGGTCAAAACTTTGACATCCGATATCTCGGCTCTGGAAGGGTCTAGAGCCTCCATTTTTGCGCGCTGGTCGAAGTCTCGTGGCCCTCTGTCAGAATCCAGAGTTTCAAGAAGATCGGAGGGGGTCAAAATTTCGGCCAAAAACGACAGTGTTACCCCTTATGTTTTTTTTTTTCGGGTCAAAATTTTGACATCCGATATCTCGGCTCTGGAAGGGTCTAGAGCCTCCATTTTTGTGCGCTGGTCGAAGTCTCGTGGCCCTCTGTCAGAATCCAGAGTTTCAAGAAGATCGGAGGGGGTCAAAATTTCGGCCAAAAACGACAGTGTTACCCCTTATGTTTTTTTTTTCAGGTCAAAACTTTGACATCCGATATCTCGGCTCTGGAAGGGTCTAGAGCCTCCATTTTTGCGCGCTGGTCGAAGTCTCGTGGCCCTCTGTCAGAATCCAGAGTTTCAAGAAGATCGGAGGGGGTCAAAATTTCGGCCAAAAACGACAGTGTTACCCCTTATGTTTTTTTTTTCGGGTCAAAACTTGACATCCGATATCTCGGCTCTGGAAGGGTCTAGAGCCTCAATTTTTGCGTGCTGGTAGAAGTCTCATGGCCCTCTGTCAGAATCCAGAGTTTCAAGAAGATCGGAGGGGGTCAAAATTTCGGCCAAAAACGACAGTGTTACCCCTTATGTTTTTTTTTCAGGTCAAAACTTTGACATCCGATATCTCGGCTCTGGAAGGGTCTAGAGCCTCCATTTTTGCGCGCTGGTCGAAGTCTCGTGGCCCTCTGTCAGAATCCAGAGTTTCAAGAAGATCGGAGGGGGTCAAAATTTCGGCCAAAAACGACAGTGTTACCCCTTATGTTTTTTTTTCGGGTCAAAACTTTGACATCCGATATCTCGGCTCTGGAAGGGTCTAGAGCCTCCATTTTTGCGCGCTGGTCGAAGTCTCGTGGCCCTCTGTCAGAATCCAGAGTTTCAAGAAGATCGGAGGGGGTCAAAATTTCTGCCAAAAACGACAGTGTTACCCCTTATGTTTTTTTTTTCAGGTCAAAACTTTGACATCCGATATCTCGGCTCTGGAAGGGTCTAGAGCCTCCATTTTTGCGCGCTGGTCGAAGTCTCGTGGCCCTCTGTCAGAATCCAGAGTTTCAAGAAGATCGGAGGGGGTCAAAATTTCGGCCAAAAACGACAGTGTTACCCCTTATGTTTTTTTTTTCAGGTCAAAACTTTGACATCCGATATCTCGGCTCTGGAAGGGTCTAGAGCCTCCATTTTTGCGCGCTGGTCGAAGTCTCGTGGCCCTCTGTCAGAATCCAGAGTTTCAAGAAGATCGGAGGGGGTCAAAATTTCGGCCAAAAACGACAGTGTTACCCCTTATGTTTTTTTTTCAGGTCAAAACTTTGACATCCGATATCTCGGCTCTGGAAGGGTCTAGAGCCTCCATTTTTGCGCGCTGGTCGAAGTCTCTTGGCCCTCTGTCAGAATCCAGAGTTTCAAGAAGATCGGAGGGGGTCAAAATTTCGGCCAAAAACGACAGTGTTACCCCTTATGTTTTTTTTTTCAGGTCAAAACTTTGACATCCGATATCTCGGCTCTGGAAGGGTCTAGAGCCTCCATTTTTGCGCGCTGGTCGAAGTCTCGTGGCCCTCTGTCAGAATCCAGAGTTTCAAGAAGATCGGAGGGGGTCAAAATTTCGGCCAAAAACGACAGTGTTACCCCTTATGTTTTTTTTTTTCGGGTCAAAACTTGACATCCGATATCTCGGCTCTGGAAGGGTCTAGAGCCTCAATTTTTGCGTGCTGGTAGAAGTCTCATGGCCCTCTGTCAGAATCCAGAGTTTCAAGAAGATCGGAGGGGGTCAAAATTTCGGCCAAAAACGACAGTGTTACCCCTTATGTTTTTTTTTCAGGTCAAAACTTTGACATCCGATATCTCGGCTCTGGAAGGGTCTAGAGCCTCCATTTTTGCGCGCTGGTCGAAGTCTCGTGGCCCTCTGTCAGAATCCAGAGTTTCAAGAAGATCGGAGGGGGTCAAAATTTCGGCCAAAAACGACAGTGTTACCCCTTATGTTTTTTTTTTCGGGTCAAAACTTTGACATCCGATATCTCGGCTCTGGAAGGGTCTAGAGCCTCCATTTTTGCGCGCTGGTCGAAGTCTCGTGGCCCTCTGTCAGAATCCAGAGTTTCAAGAAGATCGGAGGGGGTCAAAATTTCTGCCAAAAACGACAGTGTTACCCCTTATGTTTTTTTTTTCAGGTCAAAACTTTGACATCCGATATCTCGGCTCTGGAAGGGTCTAGAGCCTCCATTTTTGCGCGCTGGTCGAAGTCTCGTGGCCCTCTGTCAGAATCCAGAGTTTCAAGAAGATCGGAGGGGGTCAAAATTTCGGCCAAAAACGACAGTGTTACCCCTTATGTTTTTTTTTTCAGGTCAAAACTTTGACATCCGATATCTCGGCTCTGGAAGGGTCTAGAGCCTCCATTTTTGCGCGCTGGTCGAAGTCTCGTGGCCCTCTGTCAGAATCCAGAGTTTCAAGAAGATCGGAGGGGGTCAAAATTTCGGCCAAAAACGACAGTGTTACCCCTTATGTTTTTTTTTCAGGTCAAAACTTTGACATCCGATATCTCGGCTCTGGAAGGGTCTAGAGCCTCCATTTTTGCGCGCTGGTCGAAGTCTCTTGGCCCTCTGTCAGAATCCAGAGTTTCAAGAAGATCGGAGGGGGTCAAAATTTCGGCCAAAAACGACAGTGTTACCCCTTATGTTTTTTTTTTCAGGTCAAAACTTTGACATCCGATATCTCGGCTCTGGAAGGGTCTAGAGCCTCCATTTTTGCGCGCTGGTCGAAGTCTCGTGGCCCTCTGTCAGAATCCAGAGTTTCAAGAAGATCGGAGGGGGTCAAAATTTCGGCCAAAAACGACAGTGTTACCCCTTATGTTTTTTTTTTTTTCAGGTCAAAACTTTGACATCCGAATTCTCGGCTCTGGAAGGGTCTAGAGCCTCCATTTTTGCGCGCTGGTCGAAGTCTCGTAGCCCTCTGTCAGAATCCAGAGTTTCAAGAAGATCGGAGGGGGTCAAAATTTCGGCCAAAAACGACAGTGTTACCCCTTATGTTTTTTTTTTCAGGTCAAAACTTTGACATCCGATATCTCGGCTCTGGAAGGGTCTAGAGCCTCCATTTTTGCGCGCTGGTCGAAGTCTCGTGGCCCTCTGTCAGAATCCAGAGTTTCAAGAAGATCGGAGGGGGTCAAAATTTCTGCCAAAAACGACAGTGTTACCCCTTATGTTTTTTTTTTTTCAGGTCAAAACTTTGACATCCGATATCTCGGCTCTGGAAGGGTCTAGAGCCTCCATATTTGCGCGCTGGTCGAAGTCTCGTGGCCCTCTGTCAGAATCCAGAGTTTCAAGAAGATCGGAGGGGGTCAAAATTTCGGCCAAAAACGACAGTGTTACCCCTTATGTTTTTTTTTCAGGTCAAAACTTTGACATCCGATATCTCGGCTCTGGAAGGGTCTAGAGCCTCCATTTTTGCGCGCTGGTCGAATTCTCGTGGCCCTCTGTCAGAATCCAGAGTTTCAAGAAGATCGGAGGGGGTCAAAATTTCGGCCAAAAACGACAGTGTTACCCCTTATGTTTTTTTTTCGGGTCAAAACTTTGACATCCGATATCTCGGCTCTGGAAGGGTCTAGAGCCTCCATTTTTGCGCGCTGGTCGAAGTCTCGTGGCCCTCTGTCAGAATCCAGAGTTTCAAGAAGATCGGAGGGGGTCAAAATTTCTGCCAAAAACGACAGTGTTACCACTTATGTTTTTTTTTTCAGGTCAAAACTTTGACATCCGATATCTCGGCTCTGGAAGGGTCTAGAGCCTCCATTTTTGCGTGCTGGTCGAAGTCTCGTGGCCCTCTGTCAGAATCCAGAGTTTCAAGAAGATCGGAGGGGGTCAAAATTTCGGCCAAAAACGACAGTGTTACCCCTTATGTTTTTTTTTCGGGTCAAAACTTTGACATCCGATATCTCGGCTCTGGAAGGGTCTAGAGCCTCCATTTTTGCGCGCTGGTCGAAGTCTCGTGGCCCTCTGTCAGAATCCAGAGTTTCAAGAAGATCGGAGGGGGTCAAAATTTCGGCCAAAAACGACAGTGTTACCCCTTATGTTTTTTTTTTCGGGTCAAAATTTTGACATCCGATATCTCGGCTCTGGAAGGGTCTAGAGCCTCCATTTTTGTGCGCTGGTCGAAGTCTCGTGGCCCTCTGTCAGAATCCAGAGTTTCAAGAAGATCGGAGGGGGTCAAAATTTCGGCCAAAAACGACAGTGTTACCCCTTATGTTTTTTTTTTCAGGTCAAAACTTTGACATCCGATATCTCGGCTCTGGAAGGGTCTAGAGCCTCCATTTTTGCGCGCTGGTCGAAGTCTCGTGGCCCTCTGTCAGAATCCAGAGTTTCAAGAAGATCGGAGGGGGTCAAAATTTCGGCCAAAAACGACAGTGTTACCCCTTATGTTTTTTTTTTTTCGGGTCAAAACTTGACATCCGATATCTCGGCTCTGGAAGGGTCTAGAGCCTCAATTTTTGCGTGCTGGTAGAAGTCTCATGGCCCTCTGTCAGAATCCAGAGTTTCAAGAAGATCGGAGGGGGTCAAAATTTCGGCCAAAAACGACAGTGTTACCCCTTATGTTTTTTTTTCAGGTCAAAACTTTGACATCCGATATCTTTGCTCTGGAAGGGTCTAGAGCCTCCATTTTTGCGCGCTGGTCGAAGTCTCGTGGCCCTCTGTCAGAATCCAGAGTTTCAAGAAGATCGGAGGGGGTCAAAATTTCGGCCAAAAACGACAGTGTTACCCCTTATGTTTTTTTTTCGGGTCAAAACTTTGACATCCGATATCTCGGCTCTGGAAGGGTCTAGAGCCTCCATTTTTGCGCGCTGGTCGAAGTCTCGTGGCCCTCTGTCAGAATCCAGAGTTTCAAGAAGATCGGAGGGGGTCAAAATTTCTGCCAAAAACGACAGTGTTACCCCTTATGTTTTTTTTTTCAGGTCAAAACTTTGACATCCGATATCTCGGCTCTGGAAGGGTCTAGAGCCTCCATTTTTGCGCGCTGGTCGAAGTCTCGTGGCCCTCTGTCAGAATCCAGAGTTTCAAGAAGATCGGAGGGGGTCAAAATTTCGGCCAAAAACGACAGTGTTACCCCTTATGTTTTTTTTTTCAGGTCAAAACTTTGACATCCGATATCTCGGCTCTGGAAGGGTCTAGAGCCTCCATTTTTGCGCGCTGGTCGAAGTCTCGTGGCCCTCTGTCAGAATCCAGAGTTTCAAGAAGATCGGAGGGGGTCAAAATTTCGGCCAAAAACGACAGTGTTACCCCTTATGTTTTTTTTTCAGGTCAAAACTTTGACATCCGATATCTCGGCTCTGGAAGGGTCTAGAGCCTCCATTTTTGCGCGCTGGTCGAAGTCTCTTGGCCCTCTGTCAGAATCCAGAGTTTCAAGAAGATCGGAGGGGGTCAAAATTTCGGCCAAAAACGACAGTGTTACCCCTTATGTTTTTTTTTTCAGGTCAAAACTTTGACATCCGATATCTCGGCTCTGGAAGGGTCTAGAGCCTCCATTTTTGCGCGCTGGTCGAAGTCTCGTGGCCCTCTGTCAGAATCCAGAGTTTCAAGAAGATCGGAGGGGGTCAAAATTTCGGCCAAAAACGACAGTGTTACCCCTTATGTTTTTTTTTTTCGGGTCAAAACTTGACATCCGATATCTCGGCTCTGGAAGGGTCTAGAGCCTCAATTTTTGCGTGCTGGTAGAAGTCTCATGGCCCTCTGTCAGAATCCAGAGTTTCAAGAAGATCGGAGGGGGTCAAAATTTCGGCCAAAAACGACAGTGTTACCCCTTATGTTTTTTTTTCAGGTCAAAACTTTGACATCCGATATCTCGGCTCTGGAAGGGTCTAGAGCCTCCATTTTTGCGCGCTGGTCGAAGTCTCGTGGCCCTCTGTCAGAATCCAGAGTTTCAAGAAGATCGGAGGGGGTCAAAATTTCGGCCAAAAACGACAGTGTTACCCCTTATGTTTTTTTTTCGGGTCAAAACTTTGACATCCGATATCTCGGCTCTGGAAGGGTCTAGAGCCTCCATTTTTGCGCGCTGGTCGAAGTCTCGTGGCCCTCTGTCAGAATCCAGAGTTTCAAGAAGATCGGAGGGGGTCAAAATTTCTGCCAAAAACGACAGTGTTACCCCTTATGTTTTTTTTTTCAGGTCAAAACTTTGACATCCGATATCTCGGCTCTGGAAGGGTCTAGAGCCTCCATTTTTGCGCGCTGGTCGAAGTCTCGTGGCCCTCTGTCAGAATCCAGAGTTTCAAGAAGATCGGAGGGGGTCAAAATTTCGGCCAAAAACGACAGTGTTACCCCTTATGTTTTTTTTTTCAGGTCAAAACTTTGACATCCGATATCTCGGCTCTGGAAGGGTCTAGAGCCTCCATTTTTGCGCGCTGGTCGAAGTCTCGTGGCCCTCTGTCAGAATCCAGAGTTTCAAGAAGATCGGAGGGGGTCAAAATTTCGGCCAAAAACGACAGTGTTACCCCTTATGTTTTTTTTTCAGGTCAAAACTTTGACATCCGATATCTCGGCTCTGGAAGGGTCTAGAGCCTCCATTTTTGCGCGCTGGTCGAAGTCTCTTGGCCCTCTGTCAGAATCCAGAGTTTCAAGAAGATCGGAGGGGGTCAAAATTTCGGCCAAAAACGACAGTGTTACCCCTTATGTTTTTTTTTTCAGGTCAAAACTTTGACATCCGATATCTCGGCTCTGGAAGGGTCTAGAGCCTCCATTTTTGCGCGCTGGTCGAAGTCTCGTGGCCCTCTGTCAGAATCCAGAGTTTCAAGAAGATCGGAGGGGGTCAAAATTTCGGCCAAAAACGACAGTGTTACCCCTTATGTTTTTTTTTTTTCAGGTCAAAACTTTGACATCCGAATTCTCGGCTCTGGAAGGGTCTAGAGCCTCCATTTTTGCGCGCTGGTCGAAGTCTCGTAGCCCTCTGTCAGAATCCAGAGTTTCAAGAAGATCGGAGGGGGTCAAAATTTCGGCCAAAAACGACAGTGTTACCCCTTATGTTTTTTTTTTCAGGTCAAAACTTTGACATCCGATATCTCGGCTCTGGAAGGGTCTAGAGCCTCCATTTTTGCGCGCTGGTCGAAGTCTCGTGGCCCTCTGTCAGAATCCACAGTTTCAAGAAGATCGGAGGGGGTCAAAATTTCGGCCAAAAACGACAGTGTTACCCCTTATGTTTTTTTTTTCGGGTCAAAATTTTGACATCCGATATCTCGGCTCTGGAAGGGTCTAGAGCCTCCATTTTTGCGCGCTGGTCGAAGTCTCGTGGCCCTCTGTCAGAATCCAGAGTTTCAAGAAGATCGGAGGGGGTCAAAATTTCGGCCAAAAACGACAGTGTTACCCCTTATGTTTTTTTTTCGGGTCAAAACTTTGACATCCGATATCTCGGCTCTGGAAGGGTCTAGAGCCTCCATTTTTGCGCGCTGGTCGAAGTCTCGTGGCCCTCTGTCAGAATCCAGAGTTTCAAGAAGATCGGAGGGGGTCAAAATTTCTGCCAAAAACGACAGTGTTACCCCTTATGTTTTTTTTTTCAGGTCAAAACTTTGACATCTGATATCTCGGCTCTGGAAGGGTCTAGAGCCTCCATTTTTGCGCGCTGGTCGAAGTCTCGTGGCCCTCTGTCAGAATCCAGAGTTTCAAGAAGATCGGAGGGGGTCAAAATTTCGGCCAAAAACGACATTGTTACCCCTTATGTTTTTTTTTTTTCAGGTCAAAACTTTGACATCCGATATCTCGGCTCTGGAAGGGTCTAGAGCCTCCATTTTTGCGCGCTGGTCGAAGTCTCGTGGCCCTCTGTCAGAATCCAGAGTTTCAAGAAGATCGGAGGGGGTCAAAATTTCGGCCAAAAACGACAGTGTTACCCCTTATGTTTTTTTTTCAGGTCAAAACTTTGACATCCGATATCTCGGCTCTGGAAGGGTCTAGAGCCTCCATTTTTGCGCGCTGGTCGAAGTCTCGTGGCCCTCTGTCAGAATCCAGAGTTTCAAGAAGACCGGAGGGGGTCAAAATTTCGGCCAAAAACGACAGTGTTACCCCTTATGTTTTTTTTTCGGGTCAAAACTTTGACATCCGATATCTCGGCTCTGGAAGGGTCTAGAGCCTCCATTTTTGCGCGCTGGTCGAAGTCTCGTGGCCCTCTGTCAGAATCCAGAGTTTCAAGAAGATCGGAGGGGGTCAAAATTTCGGCCAAAAACGACAGTGTTACCCCTTATGTTTTTTTTTCAGGTCAAAACTTTGACATCCGAATTCTCGGCTCTGGAAGGGTCTAGAGCCTCCATTTTTGCGCGCTGGTCGAAGTCTCGTGGCCCTCTGTCAGAATCCAGAGTTTCAAGAAGATCGGAGGGGGTCAAAATTTCGGCCAAAAACGACAGTGTTACCCCTTATGTTTTTTTTTTCAGGTCAAAACTTTGACATCCGATATCTCGGCTCTGGAAGGGTCTAGAGCCTCCATTTTTGCACGCTGGTCGAAGTCTCGTGGCCCTCTGTCAGAATCCAGAGTTTCAAGAAGATCGGAGGGGGTCAAAATTTCTGCCAAAAACGACAGTGTTACCCCTTATGTTTTTTTTTTTCAGGTCAAAACTTTGACATCCGATATCTCGGCTCTGGAAGGGTCTAGAGCCTCCATATTTGCGCGCTGGTCGAAGTCTCGTGGCCCTCTGTCAGAATCCAGAGTTTCAAGAAGATCGGAGGGGGTCAAAATTTCGGCCAAAAACGACAGTGTTACCCCTTATGTTTTTTTTTCAGGTCAAAACTTTGACATCCGATATCTCGGCTCTGGAAGGGTCTAGAGCCTCCATTTTTGCGCGCTGGTCGAATTCTCGTGGCCCTCTGTCAGAATCCAGAGTTTCAAGAAGATCGGAGGGGGTCAAAATTTCGGCCAAAAACGACAGTGTTACCCCTTATGTTTTTTTTTCGGGTCAAAACTTTGACATCCGATATCTCGGCTCTGGAAGGGTCTAGAGCCTCCATTTTTGCGCGCTGGTCGAAGTCTTGTGGCCCTCTGTCAGAATCCAGAGTTTCAAGAAGATCGGAGGGGGTCAAAATTTCTGCCAAAAACGACAGTGTTACCCCTTATGTTTTTTTTTTCAGGTCAAAACTTTGACATCCGATATCTCGGCTCTGGAAGGGTCTAGAGCCTCCATTTTTGCGCGCTGGTCGAAGTCTCGTGGCCCTCTGTCAGAATCCAGAGTTTCAAGAAGATCGGAGGGGGTCAAAATTTCTGCCAAAAACGACAGTGTTACCCCTTATGTTTTTTTTTTCAGGTCAAAACTTTGACATCCGATATCTCGGCTCTGGAAGGGTCTAGAGCCTCCATATTTGCGCGCTGGTCGAAGTCTCGTGGCCCTCTGTCAGAATCCAGAGTTTCAAGATGATCGGAGGGGGTCAAAATTTCGGCCAAAAACGACAGTGTTACCCCTTATGTTTTTTTTTTCAGGTCAAAACTTTGACATCCGATATCTCGGCTCTGGAAGGGTCTAGAGCCTCCATTTTTGCGTGCTGGTCGAAGTCTCGTGGCCCTCTGTCAGAATCCAGAGTTTCAAGAAGATCGGAGGGGGTCAAAATTTCGGCCAAAAACGACAGTGTTACCCCTTATGTTTTTTTTTCGGGTCAAAACTTTGACATCCGATATCTCGGCTCTGGAAGGGTCTAGAGCCTCCATTTTTGCGCGCTGGTCGAAGTCTCGTAGCCCTCTGTCAGAATCCAGAGTTTCAAGAAGATCGGAGGGGGTCAAAATTTCGGCCAAAAACGACAGTGTTACCCCTTATGTTTTTTTTCAGGTCAAAACTTTGACATCCGATATCTCGGCTCTGGAAGGGTCTAGAGCCTCCATTTTTGCGTGCTGGTCGAAGTCTCGTGGCCCTCTGTCAGAATCCAGAGTTTCAAGAAGATCGGAGGGGGTCAAAATTTCGGCCAAAAACGACAGTGTTACCCCTTATGTTTTTTTTTTCAGGTCAAAACTTTGACATCCGATATCTCGGCTCTGGAAGGGTCTAAAGCCTCCATTTTTGCGCGCTGGTCGAAGTCTCGTGGCCCTCTGTCAGAATCCAGAGTTTCAAGAAGATCGGAGGGGGACAAAATTTCGGCCAAAAACGACAGTGTTACCCCTTATGTTTTTTTTTCAGGTCAAAACTTTGACATCCGATATCTCGGCTCTGGAGCCTCCATTTTTGCGCGCTGGTCGAAGTCTCGTGGCCCTCTGTCAGAATCCAGAGTTTCAAGAAGATCGGAGGGGGTCAAAATTTCGGCCAAAAACGACAGTGTTACCCCTTATGTTTTTTTTTTCAGGTCAAAACTTTGACATCCGATATCTCGGCTCTGGAAGGGTCTAGAGCCTCCATTTTTGCGCGCTGGTCGAAGTCTCGTGGCCCTCTGTCAGAATCCAGAGTTTCAAGAAGATCGGAGGGGGTCAAAATTTCGGCCAAAAACGACAGTGTTACCCCTTATGTTTTTTTTTCGGGTCAAAACTTTGACATCCGATATCTCGGCTCTGGAAGGGTCTAGAGCCTCCATTTTTGCGCGCTGGTCGAAGTCTCGTAGCCCTCTGTCAGAATCCAGAGTTTCAAGAAGATCGGAGGGGGTCAACATTTCGGCCAAAAACGACAGTGTTACCCCTTATGTTTTTTTTCAGGTCAAAACTTTGACATCCGATATCTCGGCTCTGGAAGGGTCTAGAGCCTCCATTTTTGCGTGCTGGTCGAAGTCTCGTGGCCCTCTGTCAGAATCCAGAGTTTCAAGAAGATCGGAGGGGGTCAAAATTTCGGCCAAAAACGACAGTGTTACCCCTTATGTTTTTTTTTCAGGTCAAAACTTTGACATCCGATATCTCGGCTCTGGAAGGGTCTAGAGCCTCCATTTTTGCGCGCTGGTCGAAGTCTCGTGGCCCTCTGTCAGAATCCAGAGTTTCAAGAAGATCGGAGGGGGTCAAAATTTCGGCCAAAAACGACAGTGTTACCCCTTATGTTTTTTTTTTTCAGGTCAAAACTTTGACATCCGATATCTCGGCTCTGGAAGGGTCTAGAGCCTCCATTTTTGCGCGCTGGTCGAAGACTCGTGGCCCTCTGTCAGAATCCAGAGTTTCAAGAAGATCGGAGGGGGACAAAATTTCGGCCAAAAACGACAGTGTTAGCCCTTATGTTTTTTTTTCCAGGTCAAAACTTTGACATCCGATATCTCGGCTCTGGAAGGGTCTAGAGCCTCCATTTTTGCGCGCTGGTCGAAGTCTCGTGGCCCTCTGTCAGAATCCAGAGTTTCAAGAAGATCGGAGGGGGTCAAAATTTCGGCCAAAAACGACAGTGTTACCCCTTATGTTTTTTTTTTTCGGGTCAAAACTTTGACATCCGATATCTCGGCTCTGGAAGGGTCTAGAGCCTCCATTTTTGTGCGCTGGTCGAAGTCTCGTGGCCCTCTGTCAGAATTCAGAGTTTCAAGAAGATCGGAGGGGGTCAAAATTTCTGCCAAAAACGACAGTGTTACCCCTTATGTTTTTTTTTTTTTCAGGTCAAAACTTTGACATCCGATATCTCGGCTCTGGAAGGGTCTAGAGCCTCCATTTTTGCGCGCTGGTCGAAGTCTCGTGGCCCTCTGTCAGAATCCAGAGTTTCAAGAAGATCGGAGGGGGTCAAAATTTCGGCCAAAAACGACAGTGTTACCCCTTATGTTTTTTTTTCGGGTCAAAACTTTGACATCCGATATCTCGGCTCTGGAAGGGTCTAGAGCCTCCATTTTTGCGCGCTGGTCGAAGTCTCGTAGCCCTCTGTCAGAATCCAGAGTTTCAAGAAGATCGGAGGGGGTCAACATTTCGGCCAAAAAACGACAGTGTTACCCCTTATGTTTTTTTTCAGGTCAAAACTTTGACATCCGATATCTCGGCTCTGGAAGGGTCTAGAGCCTCCATTTTTGCGTGCTGGTCGAAGTCTCGTGGCCCTCTGTCAGAATCCAGAGTTTCAAGAAGATCGGAGGGGGTCAAAATTTCGGCCAAAAACGACAGTGTTACCCCTTATGTTTTTTTTTCAGGTCAAAACTTTGACATCCGATATCTCGGCTCTGGAAGGGTCTAGAGCCTCCATTTTGCGCGCTGGTCGAAGTCTCGTGGCCCTCTGTCAGAATCCAGAGTTTCAAGAAGATCGGAGGGGGTCAAAATTTCGGCCAAAAACGACAGTGTTACCCCTTATGTTTTTTTTTTCAGTTCAAAACTTTGACATCCGATATCTCGGCTCTGGAAGGGTCTAGAGCCTCCATTTTTGCGCGCTGGTCGAAGACTCGTGGCCCTCTGTCAGAATCCAGAGTTTCAAGATGTTTCAAGAAGATCGGAGGGGGACAAAATTTCGGCCAAAAACGACAGTGTTACCCCTTATGTTTTTTTTCCAGGTCAAAACTTTGACATCCGATATCTCGGCTCTGGAAGGGTCTAGAGCCTCCATTTTTGCGCGCTGGTCGAAGTCTCGTGGCCCTCTGTCAGAATCCAGAGTTTCAAGAAGATCGGAGGGGGTCAAAATTTCGGCCAAAAACGACAGTGTTACCCCTTATGTTTTTTTTTTTCGGGTCAAAACTTTGACATCCGATATCTCGGCTCTGGAAGGGTCTAGAGCCTCCATTTTTGTGCGCTGGTCGAAGTCTCGTGGCCCTCTGTCAGAATTCAGAGTTTCAAGAAGATCGGAGGGGGTCAAAATTTCTGCCAAAAACGACAGTGTTACCCCTTATGTTTTTTTTTTTCAGGTCAAAACTTTGACATCCGATATCTCGGCTCTGGAAGGGTCTAGAGCCTCCATTTTTGCGTGCTGGTCGAAGTCTCGTGGCCCTCTGTCAGAATCCAGAGTTTCAAGAAGATCGGAGGGGGTCAAAATTTCGGCCAAAAACGACAGTGTTACCCCTTATGTTTTTTTTTTCAGGTCAAAACTTTGACATCCGATATCTCGGCTCTGGAAGGGTCTAGAGCCTCCATTTTTGCGCGCTGGTCGAAGTCTCGTGGCCCTCCGTCAGAATCCAGAGTTTCAAGAAGATCGGAGGGGGACAAAATTTCGGCCAAAAACGACAGTGTTACCCCTTATGTTTTTTTTTTCAGGTCAAAACTTTGACATCCGATATCTCGGCTCTGGAAGGGTCTAGAGCCTCCATTTTTGCGCGCTGGTCGAAGTCTCGTGGCCCTCTGTCAGAATCCAGAGTTTCAAGAAGATCGGAGGGGGTCAAAATTTCGGCCAAAAACGACAGTGTTACCCCTTATGTTTTTTTTTTTTCGGGTCAAAACTTTGACATCCGATATCTCGGCTCTGGAAGGGTCTAGAGCCTCCATTTTTGCGCGCTGGTCGAAGTCTCGTGGCCCTCTGTCAGAATCCAGAGTTTCAAGAAGATCGGAGGGGGTCAAAATTTCGGCCAAAAACGACAGTGTTACCCCTTATGTTTTTTTTTTCAGGTCAAAACTTTGACATCCGATATCTCGGCTCTGGAAGGGTTTAGAGCCTCCATTTTTGCGTGCTGGTCGAAGTCTCGTGGCCCTCTGTCAGAATCCAGAGTTTCAAGAAGATCGGAGGGGGTCAACATTTCGGCCAAAAACGACAGTGTTACCCCTTATGTTTTTTTTCAGGTCAAAACTTTGACATCCGATATCTCGGCTCTGGAAGGGTCTAGAGCCTCCATTTTTGCGCGCTGGTCGAAGTCTCGTGGCCCTCTGTCAGAATCCAGAGTTTCAAGAAGATCGGAGGGGGTCAAAATTTCGGCCAAAAACGACAGTGTTACCCCTTATGTTTTTTTTTTCAGGTCAAAACTTTGACATCCGATATCTCGGCTCTGGAAGGGTCTAGAGCCTCCATTTTTGCGCGCTGGTCGAAGTCTCGTGGCCCTCTGTCAGAATCCAGAGTTTCAAGAAGATCGGACGGGGTCAAAATTTCGGCCAAAAACGACAGTGTTACCCCTTATGTTTTTTTTTTTTCAGGTCAAAACTTTGACATCCGATATCTCGGCTCTGGAAGGGTCTAGAGCCTTCATTTTTGCGTGCTGGTCGAAGTCTCGTAGCCCTCTGTCAGAATCCAGAGTTTCAAGAAGATCGGAGGGGGTCAAAATTTCGGCCAAAACGACAGTGTTACCCCTTATGTTTTTTTTTTCAGGTCAAAACTTTGACATCCGATATCTCGGCTCTGGAAGGGTCTAGAGCCTCCATTTTTGCGCGCTGGTCGAAGTCTCGTGGCCCTCTGTCAGAATCCAGAGTTTCAAGAAGATCGGAGGGGGTCAAAATTTCGGCCAAAAATGACAGTGTTACCCCTTATGTTTTTTTTTCGGGTCAAAACTTTGACATCCGATATCTCGGCTCTGGAAGGGTCTAGAGCCTCCATTTTTGCGCGCTGGTCGAAGTCTCGTAGCCCTCTGTCAGAATCCAGAGTTTCAAGAAGATCGGAGGGGGTCAACATTTCGGCCAAAAACGACAGTGTTACCCCTTATGTTTTTTTTCAGGTCAAAACTTTGACATCCGATATCTCGGCTCTGGAAGGGTCTAGAGCCTCCATTTTTGCGTGCTGGTCGAAGTCTCGTGGCCCTCTGTCAGAATCCAGAGTTTCAAGAAGATCAGAGGGGGTCAAAATTTCGGCCAAAAACGACAGTGTTACCCCTTATGTTTTTTTTTTTCAGGTCAAAACTTTGACATCCGATATCTCGGCTCTGGAAGGGTCTAGAGCCTCCATTTTTGCGCGCTGGTCGAAGTCTCGTGGCCCTCTGTCAGAATCCAGAGTTTCAAGAAGATCGGAGGGGGTCAAAATTTCGGCCAAAAACGACAGTGTTACCCCTTATGTTTTTTTTCAGGTCAAAACTTTGACATCCGATATCTCGGCTCTGGAAGGGGTCTAGAGCCTCCATTTTTGCGCGCTGGTCGAAGTCTCGTGGCCCTCTGTCAGAATCCAGAGTTTCAAGAAGATCGGAGGGGGACAAAATTTCGGCCAAAAACGACAGTGTTACCCCTTATGTTTTTTTTTCCAGGTCAAAACTTTGACATCCGATATCTCGGCTCTGGAAGGGTCTAGAGCCTCCATTTTTGCGCGCTGGTCGAAGTCTCGTGGCCCTCTGTCAGAATCCAGAGTTTCAAGAAGATCGGAGGGGGTCAAAATTTCGGCCAAAAACGACAGTGTTACCCCTTATGTTTTTTTTTCAGGTCAAAACTTTGACATCCGATATCTCGGCTCTGGAAGGGTCTAGAGCCTCCATTTTTGCGTGCTGGTCGAAGTCTTGTGGCCCTCTGTCAGAATCCAGAGTTTCAAGAAGATCGGAGGGGGTCAAAATTTCGGCCAAAAACGACAGTGTTACCCCTTATGTTTTTTTTTTCAGGTCAAAACTTTGACATCCGATATCTCGGCTCTGGAAGGGTCTAGAGCCTCCATTTTTGCGCGCTGGTCGAAGTCTCGTGGCCCTCTGTCAGAATCCAGAGTTTCAAGAAGATCGGAGGGGGTCAAAATTTCGGCCAAAAACGACAGTGTTACCCCTTATGTTTTTTTTTCGGGTCCAAAACTTTGACATCCGATATCTCGGCTCTGGAAGGGTCTAGAGCCTCCATTTTTGCGCGCTGGTCGAAGTCTCGTGGCCCTCTGTCAGAATCCAGAGTTTCAAGAAGATCGGAGGGGGTCAAAATTTCGGCCAAAAACGACAGTGTTACCCCTTATGTTTTTTTTTTCAGGTCAAAACTTTGACATCCGATATCTCGGCTCTGGAAGGGTTTAGAGCCTCCATTTTTGCGTGCTGGTCGAAGTCTCGTGGCCCTCTGTCAGAATCCAGAGTTTCAAGAAGATCGGAGGGGGTCAAAATTTCGGCCAAAAACGACAGTGTTACCCCTTATGTTTTTTTTTTCAGGTCAAAACTTTGACATCCGATATCTCGGCTCTGGAAGGGTCTAGAGCCTCCATTTTTGCGCGCTGGTCGAAGTCTCGTGGCCCTCTGTCAGAATCCAGAGTTTCAAGAAGATCGGAGGGGGACAAAATTTCGGCCAAAAACGACAGTGTTACCCCTTATGTTTTTTTTCCAGGTCAAAACTTTGACATCCGATATCTCGGCTCTGGAAGGGTCTAGAGCCTCCATTTTTGCGCGCTGGTCGAAGTCTCGTGGCCCTCTGTCAGAATCCAGAGTTTCAAGAAGATCGGAGGGGGTCAAAATTTCGGCCAAAAACGACAGTGTTACCCCTTATGTTTTTTTTTCGGGTCAAAACTTTGACATCCGATATCTCGGCTCTGGAAGGGTCTAGAGCCTCCATTTTTGTGCGCTGGTCGAAGTCTCGTGGCCCTCTGTCAGAATCCAGAGTTTCAAGAAGATCGGAGGGGGTCAAAATTTCTGCCAAAAACGACAGTGTTACCCCTTGTGTTTTTTTTTTCAGGTCAAAACTTTGACATCCGATATCTCGGCTCTGGAAGGGTCTAGAGCCTCCATTTTTGCGTGCTGGTAGAAGTCTCATGGCCCTCTGTCAGAATCCAGAGTTTCAAGAAGATCGGAGGGGGTCAAAATTTCGGCCAAAAACGACAGTGTTACCCCTTATGTTTTTTTTTTTTCAGGTCAAAACTTTGACATCCGATATCTCGGCTCTGGAAGGGTCTAGAGCCTTCATTTTTGCGTGCTGGTCGAAGTCTCGTAGCCCTCTGTCAGAATCCAGAGTTTCAAGAAGATCGGAGGGGGTCAAAATTTCGGCCAAAAACGACAGTGTTACCCCTTATGTTTTTTTTTTCAGGTCAAAACTTTGACATCCGATATCTCGGCTCTGGAAGGGTCTAGAGCCTCCATTTTTGCGCGCTGGTCGAAGTCTCGTGGCCCTCTGTCAGAATCCAGAGTTTCAAGAAGATCGGAGGGGGTCAAAATTTCGGCCAAAAACGACAGTGTTACCCCTTATGTTTTTTTTTCGGGTCAAAACTTTGACATCCGATATCTCGGCTCTGGAAGGGTCTAGAGCCTCCATTTTTGCGCGCTGGTCGAAGTCTCGTAGCCCTCTGTCAGAATCCAGAGTTTCAAGAAGATCGGAGGGGGTCAACATTTCGGCCAAAAACGACAGTGTTACCCCTTATGTTTTTTTTCAGGTCAAAACTTTGACATCCGATATCTCGGCTCTGGAAGGGTCTAGAGCCTCCATTTTTGCGTGCTGGTCGAAGTCTCGTGGCCCTCTGTCAGAATCCAGAGTTTCAAGAAGATCGGAGGGGGTCAACATTTCGGCCAAAAACGACAGTGTTACCCCTTATGTTTTTTTTTTCAGGTCAAAACTTTGACATCCGATATCTCGGCTCTGGAAGGGTCTAGAGCCTCCATTTTTGCGCGCTGGTCGAAGTCTCGTGGCCCTCTGTCAGAATCCAGAGTTTCAAGAAGATCGGAGGGGGTCAAAATTTCGGCCAAAAACGACAGTGTTACCCCTTATGTTTTTTTTTCAGGTCAAAACTTTGACATCCGATATCTCGGCTCTGGTAGGGTCTAGAGCCTCCATTTTTGCGCGCTGGTCGAAGTCTCGTGGCCCTCTGTCAGAATCCAGAGTTTCAAGAAGATCGGAGGGGGTCAAAATTTCGGCCAAAAACGACAGTGTTACCCCTTATGTTTTTTTTCGGGTCAAAACTTTGACATACGATATCTCGGCTCTGGAAGGGTCTAGAGCCTCCATTTTTGCGCGCTGGTCGAAGTCTCGTGGCCCTCTGTCAGAATCCAGAGTTTCAAGAAGATCGGAGGGGGTCAAAATTTCGGACAAAAACGACAGTGTTACCCCTTATGTTTTTTTTTTTCAGGTCAAAACTTTGACATCCGAATTCTCGGCTCTGGAAGGGTCTAGAGCCTCCATTTTTGCGCGCTGGTCGAAGTCTCGTGGCCCTCTGTCAGAATCCAGAGTTTCAAGAAGATCGGAGGGGGTCAACATTTCGGCCAAAAACGACAGTGTTACCCCTTATGTTTTTTTTTTCAGGTCAAAACTTTGACATCCGATATCTCGGCTCTGGAAGGGTCTAGAGCCTCCATTTTTGCGCGCTGGTCGAAGTCTCGTGGCCCTCTGTCAGAATCCAGAGTTTCAAGAAGATCGGAGGGGGTCAAAATTTCGGCCAAAAACGACAGTGTTACCCCTTATGTTTTTTTTCGGGTCAAAACTTTGACATCCGATATCTCGGCTCTGGAAGGGTCTAGAGCCTCCATTTTTGCGCGCTGGTCGAAGTCTCGTAGCCCTCTGTCAGAATCCAGAGTTTCAAGAAGATCGGAGGGGGTCAAAATTTCGGCCAAAAACGACAGTGTTACCCCTTATGTTTTTTTTTTCAGGTCAAAACTTTGACATCCGATATCTCGGCTCTGGAAGGGTCTAGAGCCTCCATTTTTGCGCGCTGGTCGAAGTCTCGTGGCCCTCTGTCAGAATCCAGAGTTTCAAGAAGATCGGAGGGGGTCAAAATTTCGGCCAAAAACGACAGTGTTACCCCTTATGTTTTTTTTTCGGGTCAAAACTTTGACATCCGATATCTCGGCTCTGGAAGGGTCTAGAGCCTCCATTTTTGCGCGCTGGTCGAAGTCTCGTGGCCCTCTGTCAGAATCCAGAGTTTCAAGAAGATCGGAGGGGGTCAAAATTTCGGACAAAAACGACAGTGTTACCCCTTATGTTTTTTTTTTCAGGTCAAAACTTTGACATCCGAATTCTCGGCTCTGGAAGGGTCTAGAGCCTCCATTTTTGCGCGCTGGTCGAAGTCTCGTGGCCCTCCGTCAGAATCCAGAGTTTCAAGAAGATCGGAGGGGGTCAAAATTTCGGCCAAAAACGACAGTGTTACCCCTTATGTTTTTTTTTCAAGTCAAAACTTTGACATCCGATATCTCGGCTCTGGAAGGGTCTAGAGCCTCCATTTTTGCGCGCTGGTCGAAGTCTCGTGGCCCTCTGTCAGAATCCAGAGTTTCAAGAAGATCGGAGGGGGTCAAAATTTCGGCCAAAAACGACAGTGTTACCCCTTATGTTTTTTTTTCAGGTCAAAACTTTGACATCCGATATCTCGGCTCTGGAAGGGTCTAGAGCCTCCATTTTTGCGTGCTGGTCGAAGTCTCGTGGCCCTCTGTCAGAATCCAGAGTTTCAAGAAGATCGGAGGGGGTCAAAATTTCGGCCAAAAACGACAGTGTTACCCCTTATGTTTTTTTTTTTCAGGTCAAAACTTTGACATCCGATATCTCGGCTCTGGAAGGGTCTAGAGCCTCCATTTTTGCGCGCTGGTCGAAGTCTCGTGGCCCTCTGTCAGAATCCAGAGTTTCAAGAAGATCGGAGGGGGTCAAAATTTCGGCCAAAAACGACAGTGTTACCCCTTATGTTTTTTTTTTCAGGTCAAAACTTTGACATCCGATATCTCGGCTCTGGAAGGGTCTAGAGCCTCCATTTTTGCGTGCTGGTCGAAGTCTCGTGGCCCTCTGTCAGAATCCAGAGTTTCAAGAAGATCGGAGGGGGTCAAAATTTCGGCCAAAAACGACAGTGTTACCCCTTATGTTTTTTTTTCGGGTCAAAACTTTGACATCCGATATCTCGGCTCTGGAAGGGTCTAGAGCCTCCATTTTTGCGCGCTGGTCGAAGTCTCGTAGCCCTCTGTCAGAATCCAGAGTTTCAAGAAGATCGGAGGGGGTCAAAATTTCGGCCAAAAACGACAGTGTTACCCCTTATGTTTTTTTTCAGGTCAAAACTTTGACATCCGATATCTCGGCTCTGGAAGGGTCTAGAGCCTCCATTTTTGCGTGCTGGTCGAAGTCTCGTGGCCCTCTGTCAGAATCCAGAGTTTCAAGAAGATCGGAGGGGGTCAAAATTTCGGCCAAAAACGACAGTGTTACCCCTTATGTTTTTTTTTTTCAGGTCAAAACTTTGACATCCGATATCTCGGCTCTGGAAGGGTCTAAAGCCTCCATTTTTGCGCGCTGGTCGAAGTCTCGTGGCCCTCTGTCAGAATCCAGAGTTTCAAGAAGATCGGAGGGGGACAAAATTTCGGCCAAAAACGACAGTGTTACCCCTTATGTTTTTTTTTCAGGTCAAAACTTTGACATCCGATATCTCGGCTCTGGAAGGGTCTAGAGCCTCCATTTTTGCGCGCTGGTCGTAGTCTCGTGGCCCTCTGTCAGAATCCAGAGTTTCAAGAAGATCGGAGGGGGTCAAAATTTCGGCCAAAAACGACAGTGTTACCCCTTATGTTTTTTTTTTTCAGGTCAAAACTTTGACATCCGATATCTCGGCTCTGGAAGGGTCTAGAGCCTCCATTTTTGCGCGCTGGTCGAAGTCTCGTGGCCCTCTGTCAGAATCCAGAGTTTCAAGAAGATCGGAGGGGGTCAAAATTTCGGCCAAAAATGACAGTGTTACCCCTTATGTTTTTTTTCGAGTCAAAACTTTGACATCCGATATCTCGGCTCTGGAAGGGTCTAGAGCCTCCATTTTTGCGCGCTGGTCGAAGTCTCGTAGCCCTCTGTCAGAATCCAGAGTTTCAAGAAGATCGGAGGGGGTCAACATTTCGGCCAAAAACGACAGTGTTACCCCTTATGTTTTTTTTCAGGTCAAAACTTTGACATCCGATATCTCGGCTCTGGAAGGGTCTAGAGCCTCCATTTTTGCGTGCTGGTCGAAGTCTCGTGGCCCTCTGTCAGAATCCAGAGTTTCAAGAAGATCGGAGGGGGTCAAAATTTCGGCCAAAAACGACAGTGTTACCCCTTATGTTTTTTTTTCAGGTCAAAACTTTGACATCCGATATCTCGGCTCTGGAAGGGTCTAGAGCCTCCATTTTTGCGCGCTGGTCGAAGTCTCGTGGCCCTCTGTCAGAATCCAGAGTTTCAAGAAGATCGGAGGGGGTCAAAATTTCGGCCAAAAACGACAGTGTTACCCCTTATGTTTTTTTTTTCAGGTCAAAACTTTGACATCCGATATCTCGGCTCTGGAAGGGTCTAGAGCCTCCATTTTTGCGCGCTGGTCGAAGACTCGTGGCCCTCTGTCAGAATCCAGAGTTTCAAGAAGATCGGAGGGGGACAAAATTTCGGCCAAAAACGACAGTGTTACCCCTTATGTTTTTTTTCCAGGTCAAAACTTTGACATCCGATATCTCGGCTCTGGAAGGGTCTAGAGCCTCCATTTTTGCGCGCTGGTCGAAGTCTCGTGGCCCTCTGTCAGAATCCAGAGTTTCAAGAAGATCGGAGGGGGTCAAAATTTCGGCCAAAAACGACAGTGTTACCCCTTATGTTTTTTTTTTCGGGTCAAAACTTTGACATCCGATATCTCGGCTCTGGAAGGGTCTAGAGCCTCCATTTTTGTGCGCTGGTCGAAGTCTCGTGGCCCTCTGTCAGAATCAGAGTTTCAAGAAGATCGGAGGGGGTCAAAATTTCTGCCAAAAACGACAGTGTTACCCCTTATGTTTTTTTTTTCAGGTCAAAAACTTTGACATCCGATATCTCGGCTCTGAAGGGTCTAGAGCCTCCATTTTGCGTGCTGGTCGAAGTCTCGTGGCCCTCTGTCAGAATCCAGAGTTTCAAGAAGATCGGAGGGGGTCAAAATTTCGGCCAAAAACGACAGTGTTACCCCTTATGTTTTTTTTTTCAGGTCAAAACTTTGACATCCGATATCTCGGCTCTGGAAGGGTCTAGAGCCTCCATTTTGCGCGCTGGTCGAAGTCTCGTGGCCCTCCGTCAGAATCCAGAGTTTCAAGAAGATCGGAGGGGGACAAAATTTCGGCCAAAAACGACAGTGTTACCCCTTATGTTTTTTTTTTTCAGGTCAAAACTTTGACATCCGATATCTCGGCTCTGGAAGGGTCTAGAGCCTCCATTTTTGCGCGCTGGTCGAAGTCTCGTGGCCCTCTGTCAGAATCCAGAGTTTCAAGAAGATCGGAGGGGGTCAAAATTTCGGCCAAAACGACAGTGTTACCCCTTATGTTTTTTTTTCGGGTCAAAACTTTGACATCCGATATCTCGGCTCTGGAAGGGTCTAGAGCCTCCATTTTTGCGCGCTGGTCGAAGTCTCGTTGGCCCTCTGTCAGAATCCAGAGTTTCAAGAAGATCGGAGGGGGTCAAAATTTCGGCCAAAAACGACAGTGTTACCCCCTATGTTTTTTTTTCAGGTCAAAACTTTGACATCCGATATCTCGGCTCTGGAAGGGTTTAGAGCCTCCATTTTTGCGTGCTGTCGAAGTCTCGTGGCCCTCTGTCAGAATCCAGAGTTTCAAGAAGATCGGAGGGGGTCAAAATTTCGGACAAAAACGACAGTGTTACCCCTTATGTTTTTTTTTTCAGGTCAAAACTTTGACATCCGATATCTCGGCTCTGGAAGGGTCTAGAGCCTCCATTTTTGCGCGCTGGTCGAAGTCTCGTGGCCCTCTGTCAGAATCCAGAGTTTCAAGAAGATCGGAGGGGGGTCAAAATTTCGGCCAAAAACGACAGTGTTACCCCTTATGTTTTTTTTTTTCAGGTCAAACTTTGACATCCGATATCTCGGCTCTGGAAGGGTCTAGAGCCTCCATTTTTGCGCGCTGGTCGAAGTCTCGTGGCCCTCTGTCAGAATCCAGAGTTTCAAGAAGATCGGAGGGGGTCAAAATTTCGGCCAAAACGACAGTGTTACGCCCCTTATGTTTTTTTTCAGGTCAAAACTTTGACATCCGATATCTCGGCTCTGGAAGGGTCTAGAGCCTCCATTTTTGCGTGCTGGTCGAAGTCTCGTGGCCCTCTGTCAGAATCCAGAGTTTCAAGAAGATCGGAGGGGGTCAAAATTTCGGCCAAAAACGACAGTGTTACCCCTTATGTTTTTTTTTTCAGGTCAAAAACTTTGACATCCGATATCTCGGCTCTGGAAGGGTCTAGAGCCTCCATTTTTGCGCGCTGGTCGAAGTCTCGTGGCCTCTGTCAGAATCCAGAGTTTCAAGAAGATCGGAGGGGGTCAAAATTTCGGCCAAAAACGACAGTGTTACCCCTTATGTTTTTTTTTCAGGGTCAAAACTTTGACATCCGATATCTCGGCTCTGGAAGGGTCTAGAGCCTCCATTTTTTTCGCGCTGGTCGAAGTCTCGTAGCCCTCTGTCAGAATCCAGAGTTTCAAGAAGATCGGAGGGGGTCAAAATTTCGGCCAAAAACGACAGTGTTACCCCTTATGTTTTTTTTCAGGTCAAAACTTTTGACATCCGATATCTCGGCTCTGGAAGGGTCTAGAGCCTCCATTTTTGCGTGCTGGTCGAAGTCTCGTGGCCCTCTGTCAGAATCCAGAGTTTCAAGAAGATCGGAGGGGGTCAAAATTTCGGCCAAAACGACAGTGTTACCCCTTATGTTTTTTTTTTTCAGGTCAAAACTTTGACATCCGATATCTCGGCTCTGGAAGGGTCTAGAGCCTCCATTTTTGCGCGCTGGTCGAAGTCTCGTGGCCCTCTGTCAGAATCCAGAGTTTCAAGAAGATCGGAGGGGGACAAAATTTCGGCCAAAAACGACAGTGTTACCCCTTATGTTTTTTTTTCAGGTCAAAACTTTGACATCCGATATCTCGGCTCTGGAAGGTCTAGAGCCTCCATTTTTGCGCGCTGGTCGAAGTCTCGTGGCCCTCTGTCAGAATCCAGAGTTTCAAGAAGATCGGAGGGGGTCAAAATTTCGGCCAAAAACGACAGTGTTACCCCTTATGTTTTTTTTTTTTTTCAGGTCAAAACTTTGACATCCGATATCTCGGCTCTGGAAGGGTCTAGAGCCTCCATTTTTGCGCGCTGGTCGAAGTCTCGTGGCCCTCTGTCAGAATCCAGAGTTTCAAGAAGATCGGAGGGGGTCAAAATTTCGGCCAAAAACGACAGTGTTACCCCTTATGTTTTTTTTTCAGGTCAAAACTTTGACATCGAATATCTCGGCTCTGGAAGGGTCTAGAGCTCCATTTTTGCGTGCTGGTCGAAGTCTCGTGGCCCTCTGTCAGAATCCAGAGTTTCAAGAAGATCGGAGGGGGTCAAAATTTCGGCCAAAAACGACAGTGTTACCCCTTATGTTTTTTTTTTTCAGGTCAAAACTTTGACAATCCGATATCTCGGCTCTGGAAGGGTCTAGAGCCTCCATTTTTGCGCGCTGGTCGAAGTTCTCGTGGCCCTCTGTCAGAATCAGAGTTTCAAGAAGATCGGAGGGGGTCAAATTTCGGCCAAAAACGACAGTGTTACCCCTTATGTTTTTTTTTCGGGTACAAAACTTTGGACATCGATATCTCGGCTCTGGAAGGGTCTA
>JBBNEX010000512.1:0-25424 GCA_038021265.1 Cyprinella venusta
TAAAAAACAAGGAATTTAATTCATTATTACACCACGTTATTATAGTGTAAATTTTATTTTTAAGATACGTAAGATCTCTCAAACAGGTGATTTAAAGATTTAGTTTCACGCGCAATTACTTAAATCAAAAGTAAAAGTCTGGTTTTATTTTCCTATTTAATAACTGGCCAATCTAAGAATAGTTTATAAAAATAGACTCTTAATGGGTAACATTATAGATTAGCTTTATTTGTGATACTTTAGCTACGTCATTTACGTTGCTTGATATGATCATATCGATTATACGACCGTAAATTAAGTAATTTTTCTTACAAGCAATTATATTATATAAGCAACAAATTGATAGGTTAAAATTTCATGTAATAAGATGGAGAAAATATAAAAATTCAAAAAATTTTGGTAAAATAATTAAGGCGTTTCGTTAAAATTAAAAATATATTCACATTTTTAAGACACATATTTTTATGTTGAGTCATTAATAGAAAGGCCGATATGAGCTTTATAGCATAATTAGAGTACTTGCTTAAAAATAAAATGCCAAGATCGTATAGTTCCGGGTTTGCTAGGTGATTATTATTTTCTCGGTAGGTCACGCTAAATTTATTTGTTGCTAGAGTTTACTCTTGAGTCAATTTCGCTTTTTCAAGAAAACTGAAGCATTTTATTTTTAGCTTTTAGGTGACAGATGTTATATATAATTTTTTAGTTTTTTTAAAATCTATTTCCGAAATCAAAAAATTCAACATCAATTGATTGATAATATTCAATATTTTATTTTTAAAACACGTCCATAAAAAAAATATGGCTTGTCAATTTATACGAAAATTTAAAATAATTTTACCCTGAAATCTATTTAATGCGTCAAAAAAATATAGCCATATCTAATTTTTTTATGATAAAAAGGAATATATTCGTGCCATTCGCTTTCATTATTTTGCAGTTTATATCAATAGTAATTTTATTATATTTTTTGTAGACAGCATCATTGACAATAAAAGCCAGAAATGATGAAGATCTTGAATATCATACAAATAAGATAGTAGCAACATTAGGGTTGGATAATTTCGAGAATTATAATCTTTCTCAAGTTATTGATGAACACATACTTTATAGAAAAAGATGAAGGTAAATTATTTTTATTTTAATTAGGCTTCTATACTGATATAGATTATTTAATTGAATCGATCGATGCTTATGTATTAATTACTACCCTTTCTATGAATGTGATCAAATAAGCACTATAATACTTTTAAGGAGATATATCAAATGGTTGAGAGATATTATAGTGTTTACTTGTATTTTTTATGGTCATTTTAGCTCAGTATCCACTATCAATATATATATTTATAACCATTTAGAACAAATGACCAAACAGAAATGTAAAAAGATTATCTTAATGTAGTAAACGATAAATTAACTGAAATAATAAGGCCAGAACCTATTATTATTTATTTGACCAGGACACTTGTGACCCGCAAAAAAGCCCCTCAAAAGTCTTATTAAAGAATTTAATTTTTCGGTAACACCTCTTACTGTTCCTGGTACTAAATACATCCACTATTCATGGCCGCGTGCCAGATTAATAAATCATATTATGATCTAAAAAATTCGATATCCCTTGGTATATAATTTAATTTTTAACAAAAGATACAACGAGATATCGTGATTTTGGTCAATATACACAAAACTTGGTCGCTAATTACAGGAGACGTATCGAAAAAAACAAAATTATATGCGATTAGATAAGTTGGTTAATAATATTGAAAAAAATTTGATCAGAAAATTTGATTCTAAATATAGTCACTGAACCGTATACAAGAGCAAAAGTGGTTTGTTTGATTGTCAAAGAATTGAGGAATCATCCAACTTTCGCAGATTTAATCAATATGGAATAATAAATTAGAAAGTTAAATCAGATGAATTAATATTAATAAATGTTATTTTCGTTTCATTGTTTTGCCAAATTTGTTCCTTTAATTTGACATTTGTACTTTTTTCACAGCAATTTGTTGAAAGATATTTAATTTAAGGAAGGACAAGATAAAACAGCATTGATTTTGCCACTAAAAAACCATTAATTATACATAAAAACATTTGTTACCTTCATCGGTGTATTGTCGTATTTTAAGCAAGAATAACGAATCAATCTTTACAAAATATATGTTTTTAATTACAAATATGCTTTTAAACGTTTTCGATGATATTTACAGCGTTTAAGCATTCCTATAGGAACTTAAAAAATCAATCAAAATATTATTATATATAATTAGTATTTGATTAATCGGTCAAGATAATTTCGATTTTAGCCGAATAAAAATAAAGTTAATCCTCATTTGTTTGAACACTTTTCGATTAGATCATCGTTTATGTCGACGATTTTATCTAAAACTGAATGATTAAATTAACGGTGGCGTGGCCAAATTAAAAATGGCGAACGGTGTCCGTCCCAAAATTTTCAAAATCACCACAATTACTGGCTGAATTTTTATAATCCCAGCCGTCTTATCATGAAAACGAAATCCCAACCTCCAGACCAAGAAAAATGGAAATTGCACCAAGCACCAAGATACTGTCCCTAAACGTTGAAGGCTTACATAACTTCGTAAAAATCAATCGTTTTCTATCCGACGCATACATATGCAATAGTTTGAAATACAAGTGGGGAATTACAGACTCAGACTTATGCGACTGCGACAACATACAGACGACCAACCACATTATCAATGATTGCCAAATTACTAAAATTAATGGAGGAATCGCATCTTTACTCAATCCGAATCTACACACACTAGCTTGGTTAGACTTAGTATAAAAAATTATTATTATTAAATTAACGAGGTTTTACAGTACAGCTTTTGCATCGAATAATTATATTTTTATCGTAAAAATAATCTCATTATGTCAAATTTTTTGAAATTACTGCCTTGCCACGTCCAACTGCCTCCCAAAAAATATTCTCAAATTTTTTTTTCTGTTAAACAGGACAATTTAGCGCTAGACGTTCGACGCCAAATAATGTAAATATTTTTAGTGGGATTAGAACCGTATCAAATTGATATATGAATCTTATTAATAATCAAAGCCATAATAAGGGTGTAGCAATATATGAAATTAACAAACCATGTAATTTTTACAATATGATAAAATTTGCAGTCGATTAAAAGCGTCCTATTTGAAAATCTCTAAGCATTAATTATATATTTCTTTCGAGTATTAAGAATGGCATAAGTAGCATAGAAACATCAATTGGATTGCGCAAATTAAAGATGTTAGTACTTAATAATTGGTTTTAATGAATGATAGTTTTTCTGGTAATAATTACGTACTTTGTTGTTCAAGCAACTCAAAATCGTTAAAATTAAGTTTATTTTATATTTTTAGAATTATGATTATGATTAGCTAATTTATAGCAGATTTAAAATCAATGAGTTTTGACTCTATGTTTTATCGGACAAGACACATTGATCAATGGTCTTAATAGTAGTTTAATCGGGATGAATAGGGGATACATAATTACAAAAATATTTTAAAACTTTTTCACATAGTTGGAAATTTAAGACTGCACAAAGCGATTTAGTGCCAAAATATTTCAAGCCGTTATGTTAAAAATTAATTAACAACATGATAAGTTTAAATCGGAAAGTGTAAAATCGGGTTCAGTGCACCAAATTTTATTGCCTCGTTAAAATGCATCCGTCGGATTAGAACATGGACTCGAAAATTAGGGATAAAACATCTTAGCCTGTAGAGAACAATTTATTCTTCTATAATTTCGACTTTTATCTTTCTGACCTCAACTTATGCTATCAAAAATGAATTTTAATTTTTTTGACTCTCAATTGATATTCCAAATAAATTTATACTTACCTTATTTAAAATGTCGCTTTAAAGTGTAATTAAAACGAAAAAAATTGATCATTACCATATAAGTAATTTATTTCTGTCAAAACTAAAAATATGCAGGTGAAAAATTTTATTGTGTATTTTTTGTATTTTGATATTATCATACACGTTCATGTGTATTATTGAAAGGTTTTTTTTAAATCTTCTATAGAATATTCATTAAAAATATAGAAAAAATTTGCGCCAAAACATTCTTAGCCCAAAATTCCGACACAGTTTTAACTGACTTGCTATATATTAATGTGTATTTTACTTTTTAAACGTTTTAAATTAACAAGTTTATGTAAAATAGAAGAGGGTAAAATTACGTTTTTTTGTATTATTGTTAACCAACATCAAGTTGAATAATGAGGAAGGATCTCACTGCATATTTAAAAGAAATTTTTTATACGAAGAATGTAGAAAAGAGAGAAATCTGCTAAAATCTAAAAACTTAATTAATTTTAATGCAGTAAAATCTTTATGGAATTGCTCCTAATAAAATTCGCTACTCTAAATAATAAAGTAATTTTATGAAATTCTTTTTCTTCATTTAACGCAATTAAAATTTAGACAATTTGAAAAAAAACTTATGTTATTGCTGAAATAAAGAAAATAATTATTATCTAAACTAAAAACCAATTATCCGACAATAAAGAGGTTATAATAACGTTGTGCCAAAAAAGGATTGAGGAACATTGATTAAAAACTTATCAAAAAATAAATTCGACTGACGTATTAATTATATATCAAAGCATGTGATTTAAATTAAATAAATAATTTTATTGGTATAAAATTTTCAATCATTTTGTAGGAATTAACTGACTGTTCCAAAGACACACTCCAACTATGCATTCTCAGATTTTTTCGATCAAAAATTAATCCGAACAGTAATTTAATGGCAAAATAATATATAAATCATGTTTAGAAAAAATTTATTGAAATTTTTATGCGTGTATTTTTGTTAGCGCAATTTTATTGAAAAATTTACTTTAAATATACACTGGCAGTGTTTCTGTGGTATGGAAAGTCAAAAGGATTTACGCTGTTTTTCATTGAAAAAAATGCAAAATAAATATGGCTACATTGTATCATTTATCGAAAATCGTTGGTATCTAAGGATATGTCTTGAGTATTGCACCAGAATATTAAAGCTTGCAGTAAAATTGTGAATTTTGTTGAGAAAAATTCATTTAGATAGAGCTTTTATCGACATTTGCAAACAAAATAAATTTCAAAGTCATAATTATATTTATTGTTCCAGAATAAAATGGCTTGCAGGAGTAAATATTTTTTAAGCATTTATGATTTGTATTTTTAAATTTTATTCAACAGAAAATGGCAAACATTAATTGAAATCAACATGGACGAAAACCTATATTAAATATTTTGGTCTTTTTATTTTTATATATTTGACAAAATGAATACAAATTAATATTTCGTGGTAAGAGAATATATCTAGTATTACTAATTTCAATAGATAAATTGACTCGATTTTAGAAAATTTAATCAATGGAAAATAAAAATTGATCCTGATGTATAAGGAACGCTTTGCTAAATCATGCCCAAACAAAATGAAAAAGAAATAATCAGTAGATCGATTGAATTCGTGTTTTTAAATATTATTTTCAATCATTCTCATAAATCAAGTTTAAATTTTCAAGATACATTATGCATAATGATTAAGAACTAAATAATAAATATGCTTTCATGGCATCCATTTTAAAATAAGAAATTCTGCCTTATCTATTGAATGTAAGAAACAAATAATCTACTCGATAAACAGTGAAGAATGCATGATAAAATTTTAAAACTCAGACCTCGGCAAAATTGTACTTTAATGAAACCGACATGTGAAGCAATTTTAATTTTGATTGAAAAGATTTTTCTTTTATTTGCAAAGGCAAATTTAATACAAAATTTATTTTCGCCCGTTATAGATAGTAAAATAAGAGCAAGAAATAGGCTTATGGCAGATAATACACTTATAATTGTGTATAGCGATACTTAACTAGACTTTGAAAGAATTTAATCAAATCGATAATTTAATCCTATAATATTACATTTGACCTATAAAATATCGTCTTAATCCTTTTAAATAGGTCCAATATTATTCTCCTCTGTTTAGATTAAAGCCAAGGAGCCTATTTTTGTCTCAACTAATACAGACAATACACAGAAAATTTTGCAGAAATCGCGAAACGATTCCATAAATTATCAAAAAATAATAAAAACTATGAAAAGATTGATGTTCAATATAAGACTTTTGAATTTAAAAAAGTAGGTAAGGAGCACATCAAGTATTAATATATCCTGATTGGGATAGGGATCTGTGGAATACATAGCTACAAATGAGCAACGGTACTATACGAATGAGCAGGAATATTTGGTCGTAATGATGGTTTCTATAACGTTTCACCAATATCTACTGGGCAAAAACTGTAATCTATTTACTGACCATAAGTCTATAAAATAGATATTCGGTAACAGAATTTTAACTGGAATAATTAGAAGATAATTATTTAGGCTATAAGAATTTAATTTCGATTTTTATCTTTAGGTTTTATCAACACCGCAAACCCAATTGCTATCTCGCCTGTTGCGCCTATCACCAAAATCTAAAATAATAATATCAAAAACGAAGTAATTTTAGAAAAAATCTAGATGCCAAATTTGCGGAAATACTTGGAAATTCAAATCGATAAAAAGATCACAAGGCAAATATTGCAGTGACCGTATTTAAGTGATGCACAAAAATAAAAAAGCTAAATTTTATTATATGTGGAAAATCATAACCTGAGAAACAATTTGCTACAATATTTACATGATTGCTAACCATGTGTACGAAAAAGTTGTTTGAAAATCACAATATTAAGATGCTGGTCCATGATGCATACGAACACTGTTTAATATTTGCATTTAAGGTCTTAGCTGTTCTCGTGCAAAAAAAAGCCTTTCAAACAACTTGATCATACTAAAGGCAGATTAATTAGAGGTTATACTTTCGATTAATAAACTTAAATCGACTTAATGTTGCTCAATAAGAAAATACTCAGTCTTTAATACTTTTCTTTAATGAATTGAAGAAATTATAATACAAAGTGAACGAGTAGAGATAAATATTGGTATGATTCTTAGATAATTTCCCATTATCAATTAATTCGAGGTATCCATCCCAGTTAAGAAGAAATTTAGAAGCAAATGCTAATTATAAGATATACTCGATATTTTCAGAAGAGAAAACACGAAAGAAGTTGGACCATCCACGAGGTATATATTGCATTAAAGAGCAAGCAGAAACAGTATCCAAATTATAAGAAATATTATCAATGACTAAAAGTAGTGTAAAAGGCTTTTAATCTTATCCTCCCCAAATACAACACTTAAAAACAGGCCTGTAATAAGTACACTGTATGCATAATAATTTTTATAGTAAAAGATAAAAAGTTTAGGACGCTGATAAAAGATTTGGATTATCTAAGTCCCTTTTTTAGAACGTGAAAAAATTTAGATAATATAAGAAAAAATTATGATGGTAAATGCTCAACTATCAACAAAATTAAAATATCATATTATTGATAGAAGCACTAAATTAAATGTTGAAATGGTTGGACAACTGCTGGCGAGTTTAAAATTTTATTAGGAAAAATGCTGAAATATTTTATTTGAACCTAAATGTAAACGTGTGAGTGGTGATCTATTCAAAATGGATATGATCTGAGAAATCAAGGAGAAGGCCGAAGAGCCTAATAAAATTTTTAAATTTTTATTTAATATAATTGTTTATTTAAATTAAAAAAAACAGATTCGATCTTATGTAAAAACATTTAAACGAATGAAAATGTAAACATTGTTAGATTTTTCACGACCATTATTATTATTATGTATTATTCACCTTGAGCTAAGATACGTGAAGAAAAATATTTTTAAAAAAAATATCTGTTTTTCTTTTCTATAATACATGCAACGATAGTAAAATATTTGTAAAAAGAATTGAAAACTGTTATCATTTTTTATTTTTATGCTATCAATTAAATATTTTAGTTTTAAAAATTATTACCGGACGGTGGAGACTTGAGCCTTAATGTCTAAGAACACAAATTTATTTTTTAAAAAATAGTATTTTTTATGATCAGTCAAAATATAAAACATCAATCTGATTTGATTTATTTTAAGAAGTATATGTCAAGATTTTTTTAAATCGAGCATAGTAGAATGTTAGAAAAATAAGGATAAAAATTAGCCGATGACTAGTAGTTTGTTAAAGGTATTTAAAAAGCAAATATTAGCACGATAAATAATAAATTGCTGGACAACTATCATTATTATTAGCAAGTAAATGTCAACGTTCTTAATTATTAATTCCATAGTTAATATACGTTTGTACACCTAATGATACATTATGGTTATCACAGTCTGTTTTTGTACTTCATTTAAAGAAGTATTGTTTAAAATAGCAATGAAATTTCCATTCTAAAAAATATCTGTCATTCACATCTCTTTTACATACAAGTTTATCAAATCTTTAACAGTTATATTAACGTTTTTTAACATAAAAAGGTAGGATTATAAATGCATAGTTTTGTAATTAATATTAAGAAAAATTTACTTATATTCTAAGGAATAGTTTACCCTAAAAAATTCATAATTAGAAGAATATCAAAAAGAGAATTTCTTTAACTGTATATGCGCGATATTCTAAATTAATTTTAAATTGATTTCTAGATGATTATTTCAATTGTTCCTTTAAGTTCTACTTCAGATTATTCTGGAGGTCAATCTTATATCGATTTCATGTCGAAAAGGACTGTATGAAAATATTTTACTTTAATAATAATAAAACCGTTAAAAAACCTGACAGAGTACATCATGAATGGTGATAACATTCAATTGTTGGCACTGTTAGGCCAAATACATATGTGGTGATTTTGTTAAGAATTCTAAAAAATTACACCAATTCAGCAGTCAAACTCCAAAAATGCGATGAAATTAGCTTGAAGCACAAGTTTAGCAATTTACTCCCATTGTTTTGTGACAATTTTTCTTAGGAAATGCATTTCTCCTTAAAAATTTAGAAAATATTATTGCGCAGAAGTGGTTCTCGACCATATGTTAAAAAATCTGGCTCTAAAAAATCGTACAAATAATTATTATATTTAGTGACCGGAATTAGATGATCAAGCGACACATTTTTACCCTATAAATCAAAATATTTGCGAACTAATTAAATCATCACCGGTGTTTTCAGTTGAGTAGTCCACTGTGTTTATGATTTCTTTGCAGTTATCTGATAAGGTTTATAGTCCTGAATACATGGCTGCATTGTCTGTGACGAAAAAGCACTTGATATAAGATTAAAATCAACTTCAAACAGTATTTTATGTATTTTACGAATAATTGTTGATCTATATAAAATTGTAAGTTTTTTTGTCACAAAAACTAAAAAATCTGATTGAATATAATGCTTATTTTTAAAATCCTTTAAATAATGAGAAATTAATCGAAAAAGTGGAGAATCTAGTTGAAAAAAAATTGTCGAACATAAATATTATGGAGAATCCTTTTACAAGACCATGACTGATTAGCAACGAAAAGATGTTTTAACGATAATCCGATAATAAATTAAATTAGAGAAATTAAATTCGTCAATAAAGTGGGCCATCAAAAGTATTGATACAAAAATATATCCTTAAAATTAATTTTATTTATTCAAATATTTTAAATTATTGATAGTAGTAATTTTTGAGCGTTGCTATTTATGAAATATATAAATTTTGGTAATTGAAAAAGTTTTTGTGACGTTAAATTCATAAACTTGTTAAGTTCAACATAATTTTGACAAGATTTGAGCGTGTACTAAAATATAACGTTTTTACACGCATAAAGGTAATCTTGAACTTAGAATCAGCGTTTCTCTGATAAAATCTAGGAATATCAATACATATTGACACAGTAATATCTCTCTTGATATTTGGTACACATGTATTAATTTCTTAAAGCCAGTAACGGATTATGATCAGTAAGAGGTTTATGAACGATTAAAGGTCAAAAATGTGCAAAAAAACCGTCAGCATCATTTACCACTTATGTGTAAATATTGTAAAATTTTCCATTCCGTTATAATCCTTGTATTTATTACAAAAAAAATATATTAGTTTTAACACAAACTTATCTTAGGTGCTTAACAATATTTTTAGAATCGTAACATAAATTTGAGTCTAGTTAGCGATTTGATGCCCTAATAGAAATTATAAAATGCAAAATTACGTTAAATTATATTTTTTCAATCAATTTATAAAATTAAGAGATCCTTTATATCTGATACAGGCTATTTTCGATTTTTGACTGAATAAAGTGAAGACGAGTATCTTTGATTATGAATGTATAAGGATAATTTATCGTATGGTATTAGCTTTATATATGTTGATTTTCCAATATTTAGAGCACCAAACATCAAAAAAAAAATTTTTAATATTTATTTCTTTACATCAAAGCGATATTAATGTTTAAAAAAATGAGAAGCTTAAATGCTTGTGACATAAGATTAAATTATAAATTAAATATCTATAAACGAATTTAAAAGTTCTTCATCTAAATTAAACATTAATTGTACCTGGTTTTTCATTTGATATTGCGGTTTCACCATTCAATATTGCGGTTTAAAAAAATGCGATTATAAGAATTTTCGGTATCAATATAAATATGTTTTATACATAAAAATATGTTAGATGTTATCTTTCGATGTCTTCATTATCCGTGCATCGAGTAAAAAAACTTTCTCAGTGGGTTAGTTTCCCAAGTTTTGCTAGGTAACACGAATGGATTCTTCTTCCATTCTAGATATAAGATCGTCAGTTCCGTCCATAAATCCTACTCTTGTAACGATGTTCTTGATTTGAGAAAATGTCTCCTCGCATTGGTTAAGATATGAGGAAGATTAAGGTAGATTTTTTATTTCATAAGGAAAACTATCGTAGAATTTCTGTTTGAATGATGTAAGCGTACGTTGTCCATTAAAATCGTAAATTGTTCATTTTGGCCAAGAATGCCAAGAAGCGAGGTTTTAAAACTGGTGGAAGATATCAGTATTATCTCCTGATTCAACAACCGCCACACTATTTACCACATTTAAGCATTTTATTGCCAGGATCTTAGTTATATTTTATCCTCTATTGCTTAAAACTCTGGACTTTGGAAGTTTGACCAACTCTTGCCCATCCATGACTCCTCATCGTGTGGAGGTTAAACAGACTTTCGTCCAAATAAATTATATTTCTATAGCGATAATTTATTGGCAGAGATATATACCACTTAACGAATTTTTTTCTTTCTGATTTGACCATAGCATTGTTTCTCATTGCTGGTACGGGCCTGAGTATTTTGTAGCTGAATCTTAATTTCTTCAGCAATCACCACATTTTTGAATCTAAAATCTCCAATGAAAAGATCTCTATTAATTGGTCAAGACAGTAGGGATTTTTGTCGTTCATTAATACGGCGATTCTTGCAATGATTTGGTCAGTCAACCCAGATGTTCGATTTCCACCTCGTCTTTTGCAAATAAAATTGCCGCTTGTGTTGAATTTTTGACAAAATTTAGCGAATTGTACATTCAGGGATTGAAAGCGTTCTACAACCTCAGCTTTAGTCTTTCCCTCATTTACACAGAGTTTAATTACATTATTTCTTATTTTTTGCGAAAGTTCTTTTTTTTTTAGCTACATTATTGAAATTATAATAATCGCAATATTAAAAAGTGAAACTGCAATTTTAAACAACTAAACTGCAATATTGAATAAAAAACCACTATTTGTAACCAGAAAAGCAGGAAATATCACAAATTTTTGAAATCGCAATATTGAATGACAGAAATGGAATATTAAATGGAAAACCTGGAAATATATTTTTCGTTTTTTAGTGGATATTTATGATTCAGGCTAATAATTCCTTTGAAAATTGATATTTGAGATGGTCTTTTATTTAAAATTAATAAATTTTCTGTCTCTGTAATATTTTCATCACATTGTGAGAAAAAAACGTAATATTGATATAATCGCCATTATCCCGATTAAACGCGAATTTTATTTTGAATTTTGGATTTAAAGATGACCTTAGAGATTATTTTGAGTACATTTCTTTCTTCAGCTAATCTCTTAATATACATCATTATATATCATTTTTATGATTGAATCTTTGAATATTTGAATCGATAATTTACTGATTTTATAATTATAGTATGAATAAAGCTGTGCGTATAATTAACACAAAATTTTTTCTGCTGTTTAATTTTTATGTTAAATATCGGTTTACTGCTTTTTTAGATCATTAAAATTGATTTCGATTAAAAATATTGAACTTGTGATATTATTTGTCGCCATAAATCGTTTGTTGACTAAGACACTTAGAGATGTTTTATATTACTATTTTGCTATTCAGTTTCGCATTCATTTCTTTTGAGCATGGAGGACATCATCATCACAAACATTCTGAAAGTAGTCATCGAGCTGTCAAAACTGAAAGTTAAGGCTTATATAAATATACTTAAAAACATACCAGGCAGTGATGTCTTTATTGGATTCTTTAGAACCATAAGTAAATACTTTAATCGACTGAGCGTTTTGTCAAAGATTATGTCATCTATTATGTTTATTTCTTTGGTTCCAATAGCGTTGCTGCTTTGCATTCCAATAAAAGAAGAATCTGATTCATTTTTGCTTAAATTTCTAGTGTGCTTTGCTGCAGGTTGTCTACTGGAGACGCTTTTCTCCATCTAATACCCCACGCTTATGCTGAACACAAAGGTCAAGAGTCTGAAATTGGAATATACATTCTTTTGGGAATTTTTATTTTTTACGCTATCGAGAAACTTCTTATCGCTGTGAGACATGATGACTCACTAGCGCGCTCATGCCAACAACACAGTAAAAAAGACAATAGTTCAAATCAAAAATCCTCCAAGAGATCTTCTAAGTCCACTGCTTCTGATGTTGATTACAAGGCTTCTAATATTTCTGAAAATATTGATCGTTCAGCCATACTTAACCTGATAGCCGATGTTGCTCATAATTTTATGGATGGCATGGCGATAGCCTCTACATTTATGGTCGACACTAAGACTGGAATTGCAACTACTTTGTCAATCTTCTTTCACGAAATACCTCATGAAATTAGTGATTTTGCGATACTCATTAAGTCAGGATTTTCACCATTGAAGGTTTTTTGAATAATTTATATTTTAGGCCATAATATTTCAGTTAATAACTGCCCTTGGAGCAATTACTGGGGCTCTCACAACCTATATGTTGGGACGAGTGCTCGGTGAATCGCATTCTTATATCATATCAGCCTTGGCCGCTGGAGGATTTATTTATATACCGTGCGTGAACATCATTCCCTCAATATTAGCAAGTCGAGCTCCGTATTCAACATATGTGATCGAATCCTTCGGCATCATTTTCGGAATACTTTTATTTACAATTTTGGACTGACACATTTAATTACTCTTCTTGGATTTTCATTGATCTCTTTTTTCATATTTTATTCTTTATAATGATCTTTTTTGCACGCATATCTCTATATTTTCGCGACAAAAGTAAGGTAATAAGGACAAATTTTTGGATTCTACCTATTTTGTTGTTCAATGACTGCTTATAAAATTTTGGTATATATGCGGATGGAAAAAAGCCGAAATTTTTAACTTTTTGTAATGATTTTAGGTTTATTGTCAGTCTAAACCGATAAATTGAGATTTGCTGAACAAAAAATGCTGTAGGAAGGTTCGCTAATTCTGTTTCTATGATAAAATACCTATAACCTTTTTTATAATCAATCATTTCATGCAGTATCGTCAATTTTGATATTTACCGATTAAGATTTTTTGTTCCAACATTTATTGGAATTACTTTGAAATGTATATTAAAATTGAATCAACATTAAAGGGAAATTTGCCCTAATACTTAACAAAAAACGTTTCTTAAATCCTATTATCTAAAGACTTAACAATTTATTATCAAGATTTAAACTAATCTTCTTTGAAATAATTTCTTAATTTTTGCGTACAACTATGAGAAAACCTATTGAATTTAGTTTAAAAGTGTCGAACCTTAGTAAAAATTAAATATTAATTATTTTTACTTAATTTTTGAAAATATAATATTATTTCTTTAGTAATTACTATTTTTATCTTATCGATTAAATAGAGACAAATGAGGCAAAACAATTAGGTCACTAATGTGACCTTAGTGCCCAATTATAATTACATTTAATCTTGATTTTTTTAAGTATTAGATTGTTTTAGATTCATACAATACTTGACTAATCCGTAAATTTTATTTTTTTTGTTTGAAAAATGTAAAATCTACATATTTATCTCAATCTCTTTGACGGACACTAAATTACTAGACTTTAGGTAAAAATGTGATCGAATCAAACCTCTACGGGTTCAATGTTTGTGTGTGTGAATATTTATTATCATAATATTAGATACAATAAATTCTAGATGGTAAGAATAGTTCAGAAAGAGGATAGAATCTATATCTAAAACCGCCTATTATTGCTCACCGATTTTTTATATTTAATTTGGTTCCATGGCAGCAAGACCGTTATTATTCAATTAATTTTTTACGCCATTTTTAAAAGAAACTTAAAAATTTTACCTATTTTAGCTTGTATAAAAATAATTTGATGTTATATTAAGTCGTGTTGGAATACTTTACATCGAGAACTCTATCAAAGAGTATATAACCCTTAAAAAAGTAGATTATTGCGTGTTGCGTGCAATTCATGTCCTGTTAACATAGAAGATTAACTCGCTCGCAAAAATATTTAAAAACCTATCAGAATCTTTTTAATCGTGAATTTATCTCTATTCTTTTTTACAAAATAAATGTGACAAAATTCTTTGATCGTACGTGATAAATCCTAAACAGATAAAAAGATACTTGCTTAAAATTTATTTTTCGAACTCAAATGGGTAGAAATATGTGCATTTGAGTGTCAGTGAGCAAAGAAGCTTAATTTAACTATAACAATGTCACGAGGTCATTCAATTCTGAAAAATTTGACAAAAGTTCTTATGTTAATTGCGCAGTCGAATCAGCACAAAAAATATTTTGTAATAAACCACACAAGGTTTCATCTGGAATTATAAGTCTCTGCAGTAGTTGTCTAGATGAATAATTTATTTTCTATTTAAAAATTATACCACAATTTTATCTGAATTATCATCTCTTTTTAAGTTTCAATACCGGGTTTTTAATTCAATATTGCGGTTTCGCCATTTAATATTGCGGTTTTGTCATTTAATATTGCGGTTTTGTCATTCAATATTGCGGTTTCGTCATTTAATATTGCGTTTTTATCATTCAATATTGCGGTTTAAAAAAAATGCGATTTAAAGAATTTTCGGTATAAATTTAAATATATTTTGTATTAAAATATGTTCGATGTTATCTTTCGATGTCTTCACTATCCGTGCATCGAGTAAAAAAGCTTTCGCAGTGGGTTATATAATTTCCCAGGTTCTGCTCGGTAACTTTACTTGATGCTTCGTTCATTCTAGATATAAGATCGTCAGTTCCATTCATAGCTCCGTCTCTTTTAACGATATTCTTGATTTGAGAAAATGTCTCCTCGCATGGGTTTAGAAATGGGGAATATCGTGGTAGATATTTTATTTCATAGGAATAGCTATCGTAGAATTCCTGGTTTGAATGATGGAAGCGAACGTTGTCCATAACAATCGTAAATTGTTCATTTTGGCCAAGAATGCCAAGAATCGAGGTTAAGAACTGTTGGAAGATATCAGTATTTACTCCTGATCCAACAACCGCCACACTGTTTACCACATTCAAGCTATTTACTGCCAAGATCATCGATATATTTGATCCTCTATTGCTTAAAACTCTCACATTGGGAGTTTGACCAACTCTTGCCCATCCATGACTACTCATCATGTGGAGGTTAAACAGACTTTCGTCCAAATAAATTATATTTCTATAGCGATAATTTATTGGCAGAGATATATACCACTGAACGAATTCTTTTATTTCTGATTTGACTATAGCGTTGTTTCTCATTTCTGGTACGGGCCTAATGGATTTTGTAGCTAAATCTTAATTTCTTAAGCCATCGCCACATTGTTGACTCGGATATCTCCAATGAAAGGATCTTTATTAATTGGTCAAGACAGTATGGATTGTTGTCGTTCATTAATACGGCGATTCTTGCACTGATTTGGTCAGTCAACCCAGAAATTCGGTTTCCACCTCGTCTTTGGCAAGTAGAAAAGCCGCTTGTTTTGAATCTTTTGACAATATTTCGAATTGTACTTTCAGGGATTGAAAGAGTTCTACTTACCTCGGCTTTTGTCTTTCCTTCATTAACGCATAGTTTTATGATAATATTTCTTATTTCTTGTAAGTTCTTTTTTGTTTTGCTGCATTATTGAAATTATAATAACCGCAATATTAAATGGCGGAACCGCAATATTGAAAAGTTAAACTGCAATTTTATACAACCAAACCGCAATACTGAATTACCAAAACACTATTTTAAATGCAAAAGCAAGAAATATCACAAATTTTTTAAATCGCAATATTGAATGACAAAACCGCAATATTAAATGGCGAAACCGCAATATTAAATGCAAAACCCGGTAGCATTATTATTGCAGATTATGTTTAATAAAACGTAATCAACCCTTTTTTTGCGATCAAAAAGAAGTAAATTGCTCTATTTCTTAAAATTTCTGTGGCAGTAGAGTTCCTATGATATGGTTTAATTAGGTCAATATCTGTGAAATCAAAGTTTTAAATTTAAAATATGGTAATTTTTGAGGCAAAAAATTTTGTGTAAATTAGCAATTAGAATTTACATTTTAAAGAAAAATGAGATTAATTGCTTACTCTTGAAGCCTAAAACGATTAATAGCATCGATTATTAAGTTTTTTCTATCATGAATACTAAAGCTAAAGAACTAAAATGTAACCACAAAAGACAAATAGTTTATCAAAAATTAAAAAATTTTGCTATTTTTTTAGTTAAATTTCATGAGGATTCAAATAAAATCAGTCTTAGCACCTTCCACCAATATATCTACAACATGTGTTGGTAAATCATCAATAACTAAAAAATTTAAATCCGGATCTTTCAATTATTTTATAAGATTTTATTATATCGCAGTATACCTTTGGTAAGCTGATATCTGTTATAACGTAAAGATTTTAATTTTGATGTAATCTGAGTACTAAAATGATAGCAAGGATATGAAAGTCTTCTCTGAAAACATTAAAAATGATTAGGCTTAATGTAGAATACATAAAAATGAACTAATAAATGTAGTTGAAGGTTTTTTGTTCAATTTTCTATATTTTGCAGTTAAAGATTGGCATAGTATTTGAATACTATGCCTTCATTGGGTTGAAAGTCATTCTAGTACTATTCTGACCTATTCAGATGGTTGCACTAGATTAAAGTCATATTTATGTAGTTTACTTAAAACCAAACCATTACTGAGGGATTGATACCAAAAAAATCTCTAAAATTTTGCATAGTAACGTCGATTCAGTATTAGCCCACAGATTAATGATAGAAATGTTGCAAAAAGGCATAGGAGTAATTGCATGTTAGAGAAATCTGTAATTATATTGTAACTCAGGAGAATGGATATCTCCATCCAATAGTGTGGACATTCAAGAAAATCGAATAAAAAATGTTTGGGTCGTATATATCCATTATCCTTCGGAGTGTTTTGCAATATACGGTGAGATTGAAATTGCACAGTTGATGACACAAAGAATAACAAAGAGCCTATAATATTTAAGAAAAATGTTTTTTATGAGAAACATCATAACAATTTATGATAATTGAAATGTTCAATGTCAAATAGTAGGATATACCGTATAAATAGTGAAATATATTTATGTAAGATCCAAATTTAGTAAGAAAAAGACACTCATAGAGTCGTGTAAAGACATGCAATGTATGCAAAATTAAGACTGTCTTTGTTGAAACATTACAGAATTAAATACGTTTGGACATAGTAAATAAAATATAAAGATTGTAATCACAGCTATTATGTAATAATCTGTAAAGCGCCTATTTTATTTTTCCGAAATTACTTGTTTTTTAATATCAAAAATTCTTTAAAATTTATGTTTTTTCGGTTCTTTTTTAATAATTTTCCCCATGCAACTAAATTAAGTAGAGTTTTGGATTTCATTGAAATAGAATATAGAACAAAAGTGTGTCCAATTAAGCACGAAAACCAATAAATATTCAAGATGATTTGAACGTTGTCAATACCAACCATTTTGTTGTTATCTGCGCGTGTCTAAAAATGGAGAACGAAAAAAAATCTATGTAATTAGATTGCTGGACGTTTCATCATAAAATTCCTCACTTTTAAATTTCAAAAAATAGTAATCGCTATAAAGATAGGGAAATACAAAAAACGATATATAAATTATATTTTATATTTTTCGTTACAATAATGATTTTCTTATACTGAAAAAGAGAATGAGTATTTACCTAATCATTTTAATTTTAATTTATGAAATAATTTATTTACACATTTATTCAGTGTTGACAGCCTTAGCTTCTAAATTTACATAAACAAATATTAATTTTTCCGAATAAAATTCATATCCACCATTTATATTTTAAGCGCAAATTTATGATAATGTCTTAATCTTAGTACGAATATGACAAGATTGCTTTCCTGAATTATCAGGATTATTTGCACATTTTGTGTGAGTTTTTTTAAAATCTACTATTGAGTCCAGAAAAAGGTTGAACAGAAGCCAAACCTCATGCTAAAGAGAGTACAAAAAAGACTAACAGCATTCAATTACATGCTACAAAGTTGTTTGCAATTCTCATTATTGATATTTTTTTGATTTAATAATGTTCTGATTTTACTTCAATTTCTTAAAGGACTGCTAGATAAATATCTAAGAATTCTCCAACCTGAAAAAACTACAGATAACATCTGCAACGATTTCTTAATTGAAAATGAGCATCTGGCTATGGTTCGAAAATAATACGAACCATCACAACAAGAAGTTTGAGCTGTAAATTTTAAACTTAATTTTGCAATTAAGGCTATATAAGGTTTCTCATTATCTTTAACGGAATATTTTAAGAGGCTGAAAAATCAATCTGAGTCAAGCTACGTGCTATATTTGTTCAAGAAGAGGCCACATATCAAAAAATTGCCAGAATAGAAACGATCTAAGCAGTTCCATAATAAGAAGACAGCCCTCAAATTAAAACTCTGATCAGACCCCAATTTTTAAAAGACAGTTGGAAACTAAGCTTTTTTTTTTTGTTAAAGTAACTGTGAATGTAACATGAGTTGATTTATTTTCCGAAAGTGGATCGTATTTGTCTCTTAAAAATTATTTTTATGACATTTCTTATTTTAAAAATGCATAAGATATCAATTTCGTCTAGTTTAAAGTTTTAAACTTTATATTTTCGATCCTCTGTGAATTTCTAGTGAGAAATTAAATTTTTGTCTTAACAAAATCCATTAAATTATCGTTTTCGAGATTTAAGCATGGCTTCGATTCAAATATATACAATTTTATATAAAAATTCTTCTTTTATTAACAACGATTCATATAATAGATAAAAAGGTCTACGAATCTATATCATTTAAATCGCTAACATAATTGCCTTGGACTTTAAAATACGATATTTTCATGAATTAATTTTACCAAGATTCTCAGACACAGCGCATTTGGTTTCTGAGATTAGAAAGGTATCAAGTTATTATTCAAGTATATTTTCAAAATCCACCAAGTAATCTTCGTAGCGTTTAATGTCACCATTATCGATTAGAAAGAGGAAAGACGGCACCTATCAAACAAAGATGCAAGCTAATTTCATTTCATTATAGAGGTGAGCGTTCAGTTTAATCAAACGACGTGTTGAAGTCAGGTTTATAATAAAGTCACAATCTCCATGGGCTTCTCCGATTGTATTAATTTGGAAATAATCAAGATCATTCCGATTGTGTGTTGACTATTGGCGATTTAATGCATTAAAAACACTGAAACGTATCCTTATCTTCGTGTAGACGATAACCTAGAAAGACTTCATGGGTGCAATCGAATTTTTAAGCTAGACTAAGCTTTAAGATATTAGCAAATACCAGTAGCTTAGCCTGATCAGCCAAAGACGTCATTTGCTACGCCCATGGGATTATTTAAAATTAAGATTATTCCCTTTGGGCATTGTAATGCTCCAGTAACCTTTTAACGTCAAGTGGACAGGATTAAGCCAAACTTAAATTCAAAAACAATCAAGTTTTTTTAGATAATTTTGTGCTTTTTAATATGCCTTGACCATATCACTTTCGAATATAAAATCACACACTTTCAACAATCTCTTAAGCTGGATTGGTGGCATCACATCCAGATAAATGTCATTTGTTTTGTACTGAAATTGCATATTTAAGGTTTATTACAAATGAAAAAGGATTTTCCGTTGATCCTGAAAAAAATCGAAGCTTTTTGCAACTGGGAATTCCTAAATCTGTATGGGATATCACAAATTTTTACGTTTTTGTTCTTATTACAAAACATTTATAAAAAAATTTTCCGTTTGGGAGATCACACTACGAGAATTAACCAAGCAAAACATAGTTTGGTGCAAAAAAAAGTATCTGAAGGCTTTTATAGAATCAAGGAGGCTCTTATTTCTTCACCTTTTTTAGGGTTTTTCTGATTTTTCAAAGCAATTTTTAGTAGATTCTGACGTATGTAGACACGTAATAGGATCATTATAATGCCAACTAGATCATGAAGGCAGAGAAATTATAATTTTGTAGGCTAGTAGGGTTCTTACCGACCGATAAAATACATATGAAACAATAAAAGTGGAATTTTTGGCAATTTTTGGGCTTGTAAGAAATTTAGGCCATACACCAGGACAAGTTTTTTCCAAAATTTTGTGCCACGGCCCACCTTAAATTTATAAAAATTCATATACGCCAGATCAAGATTTGACCTTTTATTTTAATCAGTCAGTCGTTTTTTTATATTGCCCAAGTTCAAATCAAATTATCACCTGGTGGGTTGTGTGAAACACCTTAATAGCACACTGTTCTTGGATCATCTTTCCTTATTCGTTGAAATTATAAAACAATTTATAGATTTTTAAAATTAAATGACGCTAATTCTCAATTCACTAAGTAGATGAAATTTCTGAACCAATTTAGTTTCGCAAAAAAATATCGAGAAGTAAGAAATCATGTTGATGCAGAAACTTTGTCGAGTATTCCGACTATTAGTGCACTAAAAGCTGAGAAATTACCTGAATAAACTTTAGAAGAAATTTGCTAAAAATAAATGGAGGACGCTGAAATAAAACTCTACAAAAATTTCTCTGGTAAAATTTGTCTATCTACATGCAGAATTTTTCGTAATAAAGACTTTGAAGTTAATTGCGGACAGAGAAAAAACCTTAAATTGCGCAACGGAATTATTAACAGAAAGTTTTGACCCTACAATGAAACAAAATATCTGCTTATTATTCCCAAACCGGTTATTATAATAGTGATATCTTCTAATCAGGATGCAATGGGACATTTGCGATTTAAAAAAGTCTTCGAAAGAGCAAAAGATAGATATTATCAGCCAAAGAAAGCAGCAAAAATATTGAACTACTGTAAGTCTTGTCTCATGCTCAAAAACAAATTAATCTTAATCCTACAATGAAGTACTTCACGGAAATAAATTTTTATTGATCGGATTGAGAGAGGGTAGCCATTGATATTTTAGGCCAATTTCATATTTTTTAAAAGGAATAAATATCATTTTAACAATCTCTTATTAATATTAAAACGGGTTACACCTATCCTCATGCCGAAAATGATTCATAGACGGTATTTCAGCATTTTTTGATTAATTAGTGTACATTTTTGGCATTCTTGCAAGACTACGAGCCAATAAAGGAAAAAAATTTTACTCTATGTTAGACAAGAAAATATGCACACCAAGGAATAAGAAAGATACACACGACATCATATAATCCATATTCAAATGTGTAGTTGAAGGATTTTATTGGACTATATTAGATCTACTTATAAAAACTGTACGAGAAAATTAGAGAGAACAGGACATTAACGTTCATGTCAGGATCAGTTACAATCTTGAAGAAGATTATCAACTGCCAATTCAAAATCATCTTATCTTGGATGCTGAAGTAGATAAGCCTATCGTTAACGATAACATCCAAGATAATAATATAATCTATCCACCAATTGATGATAATATCCAAGATACTTATCTCTACTCATAGTCGGATGGAGATAATAGCTCGGTTACTGACCCCACCTGGCAACCGGGGGATATATAAACAGATAGATTAATTAGATAGATTATTGTAATTATTATACGTTTGCTAAACATTACAGTTCATTTGATAGGTTTTGAGCCAAACTCAAGTATTCAAGAAAATATATTTTATGTTTGTTAAATTTGTCTTAAATTTTGGTTCGACTGCAAATCACTGCTGCCATTGTAATGGGCTAAGATACTTTTAAAATATAAAAATTCAAGAATTGAAAGGTCGTTAGAGCTGATCCATGCAAATGCTGAAATAACACATAAAAAGAAAAAAAATTACTTAAAGCGGAATGAGGTATCCCCAAGATTAAATAAAATTCTCTTATTTATGTGCAATACTAGTAGCAGATACGCAAAAAAAGGCAGGAATTTTTAAAACCTTGGAGGGGATCCATATAGGGTTGTTAAAATAGCATACCCTATTGTATTAATAAAAATTAATGATTTAACTGCAGTGGATCCATATTAATTGATCCAAGCCAAGATACTCTATGTCTAGTAATCTCTACGTCAAAAGACAAGGAGATAGATCAAATGATGAAGATAACGGAGATGAATTGCTAACACATAAGAGATAACTGTAGCAAATGAACAGGCCAGAAAAGAAGAAGAATTTTCATCCTATTTAAGCGAAAAGATGAGCCTAACAATTGAAGGAATTCGACAAATCACTAAAAAGAGGGAAATAGTCGTAGACCATTGACTAATTGGTTAAGACCAATAAACACTCTTCGACCGTCGAAACATTCATTTCTTACCTTAATAAGTCAGATTAATGGATAGGATAAGTATGGCATAGTTATCACGTGTTTATATTAATTAGAGTAATTAAGACTAATTATTGCTATCTCGTCAGCTTCTTAATTATATAATAGATTTATAAGAAATTATCTTATCATAATTTTTAAATTAAACGATTAACATATCAATCATCTAAATATTTTGAAAATTTTGTGCTCAATAAATTAGTTTCAAGAGAAAGAATCGGATATTTTATCGCGCATGCTTTGCATATTTTAATCCTCGTATTGAAAAACGAGAATTTAAATGAGCCGTAATAGTTCAGAATCTGAAGAGGGATCTTATGAATCACTTTCAGATGATCAGAGAACGAGTAGTCAAGAACCGGTTCAGGAATATCATTCTGGTAACGTCTGATCATTTATTCAAAAGGTGGATATTGCCACATCGAACTTGATCAAATGCTCAACTACAAATACAAGGTTGTGCGTAAATTGGGTTGGGGATATTTTTCAACAGCCTGGCTTTGCAAAAACATAGAAACGTCGAAATACGTCGCCGTAAAGGTTGGAAAATCACGTCAATCTATTGTTGAATTGTTTTATTCTGAGCGAGAATCATTTAAAAAGGTTTTAATAATTTTATTTAAGATTTCTGAAATGTGCATTACTAATCATCAAGGAAAAGACCATGTTTTACATATGCTTGATCATTTTGACTTTAAGCCTCTGAGAAGATCGCGTAATTACTTTCAATTATTTGAAGATTTGTGCATAGTGTTTGAAGTCATGGGAAACGACTTGTTGAAGATTATAAAGAAATATAATTATCAGGGAATCCCTATTCGAGTCACCAAACGGATAGTTAAACACGTGAGTAAATATTAACTTATATTTTAATAATAATTTAATTATTCTTTTATTCTTTAATTTCCTTATTCCTAATTAAAATCATTGGAAATTATTACAGATAAAAATTAAAAATTTCTTTAACTCTTTTAAATATATTATTGGAACAAATACTGTAAAAAGTTATTTCATATACTTTCAATATTCTAAAATTTATACCATTATATCAATATTATAAATTGACTTAAAAATATATTTATTTATACAAAATCCCGTTTAAATACACAACGATTGTGCAGCATGCTTATTAATATTCTTTTTAAATCTATTAAAAGTACGCATGTTATTTAAACGACTCATTAGTTGTTAGAATGTCAGTTTTTACCAATTTATTGATGTAAAGAGTAGGAAACTACTAGAAATATCAAGGAATATTCCCAGAAAAATAAATTATTACAGTTATCGTTTCTTTTCACGCTACAATTTCTCCCTTGATATAATTCATACCAGATTCCGGCATACTCCTCTAAAATTATCTTATCTTCATCATTCCATATCTATAAGCTAACTAATTTTTTGAATACCTGGTTTCTGATTTTATAAAATTGGAATGATTGGCAATAATGTACCATCATTACTGGATAATTATCACTTTTAAATCATAAATTTATTGAAAAATAGGTAAACTATACAGTTACATTGATCGAAATAATAATCAGATACGCAACGACAAGTGAAACATCTCATATAATTAAAATTATTTTGCATATCAGCACTTTAATTTTTATGTGCTAATTTCTATAATTTAAATGCAACTATGACAAATATCGCCTTCTCTTGATCTAGAAAAATAAAAATTCACTTTTAAATATAAGAAAATAGGTTTTTTACGAAATCGAGATCAATTTAACCTCTACTAATATTGTTTAATTTTTGAGAAATAACTTTATTTTTGTCCTTAATTTTAATCCCAATCATAAAACTAACACCAATAACGTTTATTTTTATGCTCAAATATTACCCACTTTTATTTTATTCATTGAGCTTCATGGTTTTTTTTGTCTAAGATAATTCTCAAAGTTACGCTAAAATTAATATATTGTCATTTTCTCAATAGAGATTGTTATGAAATTCAAAATTGTTTGCTTGCATATAATTTTTTACAATTTCAAGCATTTTAGCCTTTAGTTGGTAAGATTTTATCTTTCTCTATTCTACCTTGATTATAATTTAGCCGAAAAATATAAATGAGATTTTTATAAATTTAGATAGTCATCTGCTCGATCAAACCTGTTATTTAGAATTTAATCATAAAATATTCTGATAAAATTTGACCATATGAGCGTCACCTTTATAATTATTTGTTATCAATAAGAATGGATCTTGGCAAACATAAGACTTTTAATGTCCTCCTAGTTTGACTTAATACTTCTAAAATTCTCTTTCATATATTTAATATAAAGTTAAACAGTAATATTGATTAAATTAAGTTTTTATAAAGAGCCACATATGTGTTACCTTAAATCAAATCAAGGCTCTTGGGATATTAAATTACTTAATATTTATTGGGCATAAAAATTTTAACTTATATTAGACATTA
>JBBNEX010000514.1:0-25306 GCA_038021265.1 Cyprinella venusta
TTGAAACTCTGGATTCTGACAGAGGGCCACGAGACTTCGACCAGCACGCAAAAATGGAGGCTCTAGACCCTTCCAGAGCCGAGATATCGGATGTCAAAGTTTTGACCTGAAAAAAAAACATAAGGGGTAACACTGTCGTTTTTGGCCGAAATTTTGACCCCCTCCGATCTTCTTGAAACTCTGGATTCTGACAGAGGGCCACGAGACTTCGACCAGCGCGCAAAAATGGAGGCTCTAGACCCTTCCAGAGCCGAGATATCGGATGTCAAAGTTTTGACCTGAAAAAAAAACATAAGGGGTAACACTGTCGTTTTTGGCCGAAATTTTGACCCCCTCCGATCTTCTTGAAACTCTGGATTCTGACAGAGGGCCACGAGACTTCGACCAGCGCGCAAAAATGGAGGCTCTAGACCCTTCCAGAGCCGAGATATCGGATGTCAAAGTTTTGACCTGAAAAAAAAACGTAAGGGGTAACACTGTCGTTTTTGGCCGAAATTTTGACCCCCTCCGATCTTCTTGAAACTCGGGATTCTGACAGAGGGCCACGAGACTTCGACCAGCGCGCAAAAATGGAGGCTCTAGACCCTTCCAGAGCCGAGATATCGGATGTCAAAGTTTTGACCTGAAAAAAAAAACATAAGGGGTAACACTGTCGTTTTTGGCCGAAATTTTGACCCCCTCCGATCTTCTTGAAACTCTGTATTCTGACAGAGGGCCACGAGACTTCGACCAGCGCGCAAAAATGGAGGCTCTAGACCCTTCCAGAGCCGAGATATCGGATGTCAAAGTTTTGACCTGAAAAAAAAACATAAGGGGTAACACTGTCGTTTTTGGCCGAAATTTTGACCCCCTCCGATCTTCTTGAAACTCTGGATTCTGACAGAGGGCCACGAGACTTCGACCAGCGCGCAAAAATGGAGGCTCTAGACCCTTCCAGAGCCGAGATATCGGATGTCAAAGTTTTGACCTGAAAAAAAAACATAAGGGGTAACACTGTCGTTTTTGGCCGAAATTTTGACCCCCTCCGATCTTCTTGAAACTCTGGATTCTGACAGAGGGCCACGAGACTTCGACCAGCGCGCAAAAATGGAGGCTCTAGACCCTTCCAGAGCCGAGATATCGGATGTCAAAGTTTTGACCTGAAAAAAAAACATAAGGGGTAACACTGTCGTTTTTGGCCGAAATTTTGACCCCCTCCGATCTTCTTGAAACTCGGGATTCTGACAGAGGGCCACGAGACTTCGACCAGCGCGCAAAAATGGAGGCTCTAGACCCTTCCAGAGCCGAGATATCGGATGTCAAAGTTTTGACCTGAAAAAAAAAACATAAGGGGTAACACTGTCGTTTTTGGCCGAAATTTTGACCCCCTCCGATCTTCTTGAAACTCTGTATTCTGACAGAGGGCCACGAGACTTCGACCAGCGCGCAAAAATGGAGGCTCTAGACCCTTCCAGAGCCGAGATATCGGATGTCAAAGTTTTGACCTGAAAAAAAAACATAAGGGGTAACACTGTCGTTTTTGGCCGAAATTTTGACCCCCTCCGATCTTCTTGAAACTCTGGATTCTGACAGAGGGCCACGAGACTTCGACCAGCGCGCAAAAATGGAGGCTCTAGACCCTTCCAGAGCCGAGATATCGGATGTCAAAGTTTTGACCTGAAAAAAAAACATAAGGGGTAACACTGTCGTTTTTGGCCGAAATTTTGACCCCCTCCGATCTTCTTGAAACTCAGGATTCTGACAGAGGGCCACGAGACTTCGACCAGAGTGCAAAAATGGAGGCTCTAGACCCTTCCAGAGCCGAGATATCGGATGTCAAAGTTTTGACCTGAAAAAAAAACATAAGGGGTAACACTGTCGTTTTTGGCCGAAATTTTGACCCCCTCCGATCTTCTTGAAACTCTGGATTCTGACAGAGGGCCACGAGACTTCGACCAGCACGCAAAAATGGAGGCTCTAGACCCTTCCAGAGCCGAGATATCGGATGTCAAAGTTTTGACCTGAAAAAAAAACATAAGGGGTAACACTGTCGTTTTTGGCCGAAATTTTGACCCCCTCCGATCTTCTTGAAACTCGGGATTCTGACAGAGGGCCACGAGACTTCGACCAGCGCGCAAAAATGGAGGCTCTAGACCCTTCCAGAGCCGAGATATCGGATGTCAAAGTTTTGACCTGAAAAAAAAACATAAGGGGTAACACTGTCGTTTTTGGCCGAAATTTTGACCCCCTCCGATCTTCTTGAAACTCTGGATTCTGACAGAGGGCCACGAGACTTCGACCAGCGCGCAAAAATGGAGGCTCTAGACCCTTCCAGAGCCGAGATATCGGATGTCAAAGTTTTGACCTGAAAAAAAAACATAAGGGGTAACACTGTCGTTTTTGGCCGAAATTTTGACCCCCTCCGATCTTCTTGAAACTCTGGATTCTGACAGAGGGCCACAAGACTTCGACCAGCGCGCAAAAATGGAGGCTCTAGACCCTTCCAGAGCCGAGATATCGGATGTCAAAGTTTTGACCTGAAAAAAAAACATAAGGGGTAACACTGTCGTTTTTGGCCGAAATTTTGACCCCCTCCGATCTTCTTGAAACTCTGGATTCTGACAGAGGGCCACGAGACTTCGACCAGCGCGCAAAAATGGAGGCTCTAGACCCTTCCAGAGCCGAGATATCGGATGTCAAAGTTTTGACCTGAAAAAAAAACATAAGGGGTAACACTGTCGTTTTTGGCCGAAATTTTGACCCCCTCCGATCTTCTTGAAACTCTGGATTCTGACAGAGGGCCACGAGACTTCGACCAGCGCGCAAAAATGGAGGCTCTAGACCCTTCCAGAGCCGAGATATCGGATGTCAAAGTTTTGACCTGAAAAAAAAACATAAGGGGTAACACTGTCGTTTTTGGCCGAAATTTTGACCCCCTCCGATCTTCTTGAAACTCTGGATTCTGACAGAGGGCCACAAGACTTCGACCAGCGCGCAAAAATGGAGGCTCTAGACCCTTCCAGAGCCGAGATATCGGATGTCAAAGTTTTGACCTGAAAAAAAAACATAAGGGGTAACACTGTCGTTTTTTGCCCAAAATTTTGACCCCCTCCGATCTTCTTGAAACTCTGGATTCTGACAGAGGGCCACGAGACTTCGACCAGCGCGCAAAAATGGAGGCTCTAGACCCTTCCAGAGCCGAGTTATCGGATGTCAAAGTTTTGACCTGAAAAAAAAACATAAGGGGTAACACTGTCGTTTTTGGCCAAAATTTTGACCCCCTCCGATCTTCTTGAAACTCTGCATTCTGACAGAGGGCCACGAGACTTCGACCAGCGCGCAAAAATGGAGGCTCTAGACCCTTCCAGAGCCGAGTTATCGGATGTCAAAGTTTTGACCTGAAAAAAAAACATAAGGGGTAACACTGTCGTTTTTGGCCGAAATTTTGACCCCCTCCGATCTTCTTGAAACTCTGGATTCTGACAGAGGGCCACGAGACTTCGACCAGCACGCAAAAATGGAGGCTCTAGACCCTTCCAGAGCCGAGATATCGGATGTCAAAGTTTTGACCTGAAAAAAAAACATAAGGGGTAACACTGTCGTTTTTGGCCGAAATTTTGACCCCCTCCGATCTTCTTGAAACTCTGGATTCTGACAGAGGGCCACGAGACTTCGACCAGCGCGCAAAAATGGAGGCTCTAGACCCTTCCAGAGCCGAGATATCGGATGTCAAAGTTTTGACCTGAAAAAAAAACATAAGGGGTAACACTGTCGTTTTTGGCCGAAATTTTGACCCCCTCCGATCTTCTTGAAACTCTGGATTCTGACAGAGGGCCACGAGACTTCGACCAGCGCGCAAAAATGGAGGCTCTAGACCCTTCCAGAGCCGAGTTATCGGATGTCAAAGTTTTGACCTGAAAAAAAAACATAAGGGGTAACACTGTCGTTTTTGGCCGAAATTTTGACCCCCTCCGATCTTCTTGAAACTCTGTATTCTGACAGAGGGCCACGAGACTTCGACCAGCGCGCAAAAATGGAGGCTCTAGACCCTTCCAGAGCCGAGTTATCGGATGTCAAAGTTTTGACCTGAAAAAAAAACATAAGGGGTAACACTGTCGTTTTTGGCCGAAATTTTGACCCCCTCCGATCTTCTTGAAACTCTGTATTCTGACAGAGGGCCACGAGACTTCGACCAGCGCGCAAAAATGGAGGCTCTAGACCCTTCCAGAGCCGAGTTATCGGATGTCAAAGTTTTGACCTGAAAAAAAAACATAAGGGGTAACACTGTCGTTTTTGGCCAAAATTTTGACCCCCTCCGATCTTCTTGAAACTCGGGATTCTGACAGAGGGCCACGAGACTTCGACCAGCGCGCAAAAATGGAGGCTCTAGACCCTTCCAGAGCCGAGTTATCGGATGTCAAAGTTTTGACCTGAAAAAAAAAACATAAGGGGTAACACTGTCGTTTTTGGCCGAAATTTTGACCCCCTCCGATCTTCTTGAAACTCTGGATTCTGACAGAGGGCCACGAGACTTCGACCAGCGCGCAAAAATGGAGGCTCTAGACCCTTCCAGAGCCGAGATATCGGATGTCAAAGTTTTGACCTGAAAAAAAAACATAAGGGGTAACACTGTCGTTTTTGGCCGAAATTTTGACCCCCTCCGATCTTCTTGAAACTCGGGATTCTGACAGAGGGCCACGAGACTTCGACCAGCGCGCAAAAATGGAGGCTCTAGACCCTTCCAGAGCCGAGATATCGGATGTCAAAGTTTTGACCAAAAAAAAAAACATAAGGGGTAACACTGTCGTTTTTGGCCGAAATTTTGACCCCCTCCGATCTTCTTGAAACTCTGGATTCTGACAGAGGGCCACGAGACTTCGACCAGCGCGCAAAAATGGAGGCTCTAGACCCTTCCAGAGCCGAGATATCGGATGTCAAAGTTTTGACCTGAAAAAAAAACATAAGGGGTAACACTGTCGTTTTTGGCCGAAATTTTGACCCCCTCCGATCTTCTTGAAACTCTGGATTCTGACAGAGGGCCACGAGACTTCGACCAGCGCGCAAAAATGGAGGCTCTAGACCCTTCCAGAGCCGAGTTATCGGATGTCAAAGTTTTGACCTGAAAAAAAAACATAAGGGGTAACACTGTCGTTTTTGGCCGAAATTTTGACCCCCTCCGATCTTCTTGAAACTCTGTATTCTGACAGAGGGCCACGAGACTTCGACCAGCGCGCAAAAATGGAGGCTCTAGACCCTTCCAGAGCCGAGTTATCGGATGTCAAAGTTTTGACCTGAAAAAAAAACATAAGGGGTAACACTGTCGTTTTTGGCCGAAATTTTGACCCCCTCCGATCTTCTTGAAACTCTGTATTCTGACAGAGGGCCACGAGACTTCGACCAGCGCGCAAAAATGGAGGCTCTAGACCCTTCCAGAGCCGAGTTATCGGATGTCAAAGTTTTGACCTGAAAAAAAAACATAAGGGGTAACACTGTCGTTTTTGGCCAAAATTTTGACCCCCTCCGATCTTCTTGAAACTCGGGATTCTGACAGAGGGCCACGAGACTTCGACCAGCGCGCAAAAATGGAGGCTCTAGACCCTTCCAGAGCCGAGTTATCGGATGTCAAAGTTTTGACCTGAAAAAAAAAACATAAGGGGTAACACTGTCGTTTTTGGCCGAAATTTTGACCCCCTCCGATCTTCTTGAAACTCTGGATTCTGACAGAGGGCCACGAGACTTCGACCAGCGCGCAAAAATGGAGGCTCTAGACCCTTCCAGAGCCGAGATATCGGATGTCAAAGTTTTGACCTGAAAAAAAAAACATAAGGGGTAACACTGTCGTTTTTGGCCGAAATTTTGACCCCCTCCGATCTTCTTGAAACTCGGGATTCTGACAGAGGGCCACGAGACTTCGACCAGCGCGCAAAAATGGAGGCTCTAGACCCTTCCAGAGCCGAGATATCGGATGTCAAAGTTTTGACCAAAAAAAAAAACATAAGGGGTAACACTGTCGTTTTTGGCCGAAATTTTGACCCCCTCCGATCTTCTTGAAACTCTGGATTCTGACAGAGGGCCACGAGACTTCGACCAGCGCGCAAAAATGGAGGCTCTAGACCCTTCCAGAGCCGAGTTATCGGATGTCAAAGTTTTGACCTGAAAAAAAAAACATAAGGGGTAACACTGTCGTTTTTGGCCGAAATTTTGACCCCCTCCGATCTTCTTGAAACTCTGGATTCTGACAGAGGGCCACGAGACTTCGACCAGCGCGCAAAAATGGAGGCTCTAGACCCTTCCAGAGCCGAGATATCGGATGTCAAAGTTTTGACCTGAAAAAAAAACATAAGGGGTAACACTGTCGTTTTTGGCCGAAATTTTGACCCCCTCCGATCTTCTTGAAACTCTGGATTCTGACAGAGGGCCACGAGACTTCGACCAGCGCGCAAAAATGGAGGCTCTAGACCCTTCCAGAGCCGAGTTATCGGATGTCAAAGTTTTGACCTGAAAAAAAAAACATAAGGGGTAACACTGTCGTTTTTGGCCGAAATTTTGACCCCCTCCGATCTTCTTGAAACTCTGTATTCTGACAGAGGGCCACGAGACTTCGACCAGCGCGCAAAAATGGAGGCTCTAGACCCTTCCAGAGCCGAGTTATCGGATGTCAAAGTTTTGACCTGAAAAAAAAACATAAGGGGTAACACTGTCGTTTTTGGCCAAAATTTTGACCCCCTCCGATCTTCTTGAAACTCGGGATTCTGACAGAGGGCCACGAGACTTCGACCAGCGCGCAAAAATGGAGGCTCTAGACCCTTCCAGAGCCGAGTTATCGGATGTCAAAGTTTTGACCTGAAAAAAAAACATAAGGGGTAACACTGTCGTTTTTGGCCGAAATTTTGACCCCCTCCGATCTTCTTGAAACTCTGGATTCTGACAGAGGGCCACGAGACTTCGACCAGCGCGCAAAAATGGAGGCTCTAGACCCTTCCAGAGCCGAGATATCGGATGTCAAAGTTTTGACCTGAAAAAAAAACATAAGGGGTAACACTGTCGTTTTTGGCCGAAATTTTGACCCCCTCCGATCTTCTTGAAACTCTGGATTCTGACAGAGGGCCACGAGACTTCGACCAGCACGCAAAAATGGAGGCTCTAGACCCTTCCAGAGCCGAGATATCGGATGTCAAAGTTTTGACCTGAAAAAAAAACATAAGGGGTAACACTGTCGTTTTTGGCCGAAATTTTGACCCCCTCCGATCTTCTTGAAACTCGGGATTCTGACAGAGGGCCACGAGACTTCGACCAGCGCGCAAAAATGGAGGCTCTAGACCCTTCCAGAGCCGAGATATCGGATGTCAAAGTTTTGACCTGAAAAAAAAACATAAGGGGTAACACTGTCGTTTTTGGCCGAAATTTTGACCCCCTCCGATCTTCTTGAAACTCTGGATTCTGACAGAGGGCCACGAGACTTCGACCAGCGCGCAAAAATGGAGGCTCTAGACCCTTCCAGAGCCGAGATATCGGATGTCAAAGTTTTGACCTGAAAAAAAAACATAAGGGGTAACACTGTCGTTTTTGGCCGAAATTTTGACCCCCTCCGATCTTCTTGAAACTCTGGATTCTGACAGAGGGCCACGAGACTTCGACCAGCACGCAAAAATGGAGGCTCTAGACCCTTCCAGAGCCGAGATATCGGATGTCAAAGTTTTGACCTGAAAAAAAAACATAAGGGGTAACACTGTCGTTTTTGGCCGAAATTTTGACCCCCTCCGATCTTCTTGAAACTCTGGATTCTGACAGAGGGCCACGAGACTTCGACCAGCGCGCAAAAATGGAGGCTCTAGACCCTTCCAGAGCCGAGATATCGGATGTCAAAGTTTTGACCTGAAAAAAAAACATAAGGGGTAACACTGTCGTTTTTGGCCGAAATTTTGACCCCCTCCGATCTTCTTGAAACTCTGGATTCTGACAGAGGGCCACGAGACTTCGACCAGCGCGCAAAAATGGAGGCTCTAGACCCTTCCAGAGCCGAGATATCGGATGTCAAAGTTTTGACCTGAAAAAAAAACGTAAGGGGTAACACTGTCGTTTTTGGCCGAAATTTTGACCCCCTCCGATCTTCTTGAAACTCGGGATTCTGACAGAGGGCCACGAGACTTCGACCAGCGCGCAAAAATGGAGGCTCTAGACCCTTCCAGAGCCGAGATATCGGATGTCAAAGTTTTGACCTGAAAAAAAAAACATAAGGGGTAACACTGTCGTTTTTGGCCGAAATTTTGACCCCCTCCGATCTTCTTGAAACTCTGTATTCTGACAGAGGGCCACGAGACTTCGACCAGCGCGCAAAAATGGAGGCTCTAGACCCTTCCAGAGCCGAGATATCGGATGTCAAAGTTTTGACCTGAAAAAAAAACATAAGGGGTAACACTGTCGTTTTTGGCCGAAATTTTGACCCCCTCCGATCTTCTTGAAACTCTGGATTCTGACAGAGGGCCACGAGACTTCGACCAGCGCGCAAAAATGGAGGCTCTAGACCCTTCCAGAGCCGAGATATCGGATGTCAAAGTTTTGACCTGAAAAAAAAACATAAGGGGTAACACTGTCGTTTTTGGCCGAAATTTTGACCCCCTCCGATCTTCTTGAAACTCTGGATTCTGACAGAGGGCCACGAGACTTCGACCAGCGCGCAAAAATGGAGGCTCTAGACCCTTCCAGAGCCGAGATATCGGATGTCAAAGTTTTGACCTGAAAAAAAAACATAAGGGGTAACACTGTCGTTTTTGGCCGAAATTTTGACCCCCTCCGATCTTCTTGAAACTCGGGATTCTGACAGAGGGCCACGAGACTTCGACCAGCGCGCAAAAATGGAGGCTCTAGACCCTTCCAGAGCCGAGATATCGGATGTCAAAGTTTTGACCTGAAAAAAAAAACATAAGGGGTAACACTGTCGTTTTTGGCCGAAATTTTGACCCCCTCCGATCTTCTTGAAACTCTGTATTCTGACAGAGGGCCACGAGACTTCGACCAGCGCGCAAAAATGGAGGCTCTAGACCCTTCCAGAGCCGAGATATCGGATGTCAAAGTTTTGACCTGAAAAAAAAACATAAGGGGTAACACTGTCGTTTTTGGCCGAAATTTTGACCCCCTCCGATCTTCTTGAAACTCTGGATTCTGACAGAGGGCCACGAGACTTCGACCAGCGCGCAAAAATGGAGGCTCTAGACCCTTCCAGAGCCGAGATATCGGATGTCAAAGTTTTGACCTGAAAAAAAAACATAAGGGGTAACACTGTCGTTTTTGGCCGAAATTTTGACCCCCTCCGATCTTCTTGAAACTCTGGATTCTGACAGAGGGCCACGAGACTTCGACCAGCGCGCAAAAATGGAGGCTCTAGACCCTTCCAGAGCCGAGATATCGGATGTCAAAGTTTTGACCTGAAAAAAAAACATAAGGGGTAACACTGTCGTTTTTGGCCGAAATTTTGACCCCCTCCGATCTTCTTGAAACTCAGGATTCTGACAGAGGGCCACGAGACTTCGACCAGAGTGCAAAAATGGAGGCTCTAGACCCTTCCAGAGCCGAGATATCGAAGGTCAAAATTTGGACCTGAAAAAAAAAATGACAGTGTTACCCCTTATGTTTTTTTTTCAGGTCAAAACTTTGACATCCGATATCTCGGCTCTGGAAGGGTCTAGAGCCTCCATTTTTGCGCGCTGGTCGAAGTCTCGTGGCCCTCTGTCAGAGTCCAGAGTTTCAAGAAGATCGGAGGGGGTCAAAATTTCGGCCAAAAACGACAGTGTTACCCCTTATGTTTTTTTTTCGGGTCAAAACTTTGACGTCTGATATCTCGGCTCTGGAAGGGTCTAGAGCCTCCATTTTTGCGCGCTGGTCGAAGTCTCGTGGCCCTCTGTCAGAATCCAGAGTTTCAAGAAGATCGGAGGGGGTCAAAATTTCGGCCAAAAACGACAGTGTTACCCCTTATGTTTTTTTTTTCAGGTCAAAACTTTGACATCCGATATCTCGGCTCTGGAAGGGTCTAGAGCCTCCATTTTTGCGCGCTGGTCGAAGTCTCGTGGCCCTCTGTCAGAATCCAGAGTTTCAAGAAGATCGGAGGGGGTCAAAATTTCGGCCAAAAACAACAGTGTTACCCCTTATGTTTTTTTTTTTCGGGGTCAAAACTTTGACGTCCGATATCTCGGCTCTGGAAGGGTCTAGAGCCTCCATTTTTGCGCGCTGGTCGAAGTCTCGTGGCCCTCTGTCAGAATCCAGAGTTTCAAGAAGATCGGAGGGGGTCAAAATTTCGGCCAAAAACAACAGTGTTACCCCTTATGTTTTTTTTTTCGGGTCAAAACTTTGACGTCCGATATCTCGGCTCTGGAAGGGTCTAGAGCCTCCATTTTTGCGCGCTGGTCGAAGTCTCGTGGCCCTCTGTCAGAATCCAGAGTTTCAAGAAGATCGGAGGGGGTCAAAATTTCGGCCAAAAACGACAGTGTTACCCCTTATGTTTTTTTTTCAGGTCAAAACTTTGACATCCGATATCTCGGCTCTGGAAGGGTCTAGAGCCTCCATTTTTGCGCGCTGGTCGAAGTCTCGTGGCCCTCTGTCAGAATCCAGAGTTTCAAGAAGATCGGAGGGGGTCAAAATTTCGGCCAAAAACGACAGTGTTACCCCTTATGTTTTTTTTTTCAGGTCAAAACTTTGACATCCGATATCTCGGCTCTGGAAGGGTCTAGAGCCTCCATTTTTGCGCGCTGGTCGAAGTCTCGTGGCCCTCTGTCAGAATCCAGAGTTTCAAGAAGATCGGAGGGGGTCAAAATTTCGGCCAAAAACGACAGTGTTACCCCTTATGTTTTTTTTTCAGGTCAAAACTTTGACATCCGATATCTCGGCTCTGGAAGGGTCTAGAGCCTCCATTTTTGCGCGCTGGTCGAAGTCTCGTGGCCCTCTGTCAGAATCCAGAGTTTCAAGAAGATCGGAGGGGGTCAAAATTTCGGCCAAAAACGACAGTGTTACCCCTTATGTTTTTTTTTTCAGGTCAAAACTTTGACATCCGATAACTCGGCTCTGGAAGGGTCTAGAGCCTCCATTTTTGCGCGCTGGTCGAAGTCTCGTGGCCCTCTGTCAGAATCCCGAGTTTCAAGAAGATCGGAGGGGGTCAAAATTTCGGCCAAAAACGACAGTGTTACCCCTTATGTTTTTTTTTCAGGTCAAAACTTTGACATCCGATAACTCGGCTCTGGAAGGGTCTAGAGCCTCCATTTTTGCGCGCTGGTCGAAGTCTCGTGGCCCTCTGTCAGAATCCAGAGTTTCAAGAAGATCGGAGGGGGTCAAAATTTTGGCCAAAAACGACAGTGTTACCCCTTATGTTTTTTTTTTCAGGTCAAAACTTTGACATCCGATATCTCGGCTCTGGAAGGGTCTAGAGCCTCCATTTTTGCGCGATGGTCGAAGTCTCGTGGCCCTCTGTCAGAATCCAGAGTTTCAAGAAGATCGGAGGGGGTCAAAATTTCGGCCAAAAACGACAGTGTTACCCCTTATGTTTTTTTTTCAGGTCAAAACTTTGACATCCGATATCTCGGCTCTGGAAGGGTCTAGAGCCTCCATTTTTGCGCGCTGGTCGAAGTCTTGTGGCCCTCTGTCAGAATCCAGAGTTTCAAGAAGATCGGAGGGGGTCAAAATTTCGGCCAAAAACGACAGTGTTACCCCTTATGTTTTTTTTTCAGGTCAAAACTTTGACATCCGATATCTCGGCTCTGGAAGGGTCTAGAGCCTCCATTTTTGCGCGCTGGTCGAAGTCTTGTGGCCCTCTGTCAGAATCCAGAGTTTCAAGAAGATCGGAGGGGGTCAAAATTTCGGCCAAAAACGACAGTGTTACCCCTTATGTTTTTTTTTCAGGTCAAAACTTTGACATCCGATATCTCGGCTCTGGAAGGGTCTAGAGCCTCCATTTTTGCGCGCTGGTCGAAGTCTCGTGGCCCTCTGTCAGAATCCAGAGTTTCAAGAAGATCGGAGGGGGTCAAAATTTCGGCCAAAAACAACAGTGTTACCCCTTATGTTTTTTTTTCAGGTCAAAACTTTGACATCCGATATCTCGGCTCTGGAAGGGTCTAGAGCCTCCATTTTTGCGCGCTGGTCGAAGTCTCGTGGCCCTCTGTCAGAATCCAGAGTTTCAAGAAGATCGGAGGGGGTCAAAATTTCGGCCAAAAACGACAGTGTTACCCCTTATGTTTTGTTTCCAGGTCAAAACTTTGACATCCGATATCTCGGCTCTGGAAGGGTCTAGAGCCTCCATTTTTGCGCGCTGGTCGAAGTCTCGTGGCCCTCTGTCAGAATCCAGAGTTTCAAGAAGATCGGAGGGGGTCAAAATTTCGGCCAAAAACGACAGTGTTACCCCTTATGTTTTTTTTTCAGGTCAAAACTTTGACATCCGATATCTCGGCTCTGGAAGGGTCTAGAGCCTCCATTTTTGCGCGCTGGTCGAAGTCTCGTGGCCCTCTGTCAGAATCCAGAGTTTCAAGAAGATCGGAGGGGGTCAAAATTTCGGCCAAAAACGACAGTGTTACCCCTTATGTTTTTTTTTCAGGTCAAAACTTTGACATCCGATAACTCGGCTCTGGAAGGGTCTAGAGCCTCCATTTTTGCGCGCTGGTCGAAGTCTCGTGGCCCTCTGTCAGAATCCAGAGTTTCAAGAAGATCGGAGGGGGTCAAAATTTTGGCCAAAAACGACAGTGTTACCCCTTATGTTTTTTTTTCAGGTCAAAACTTTGACATCCGATATCTCGGCTCTGGAAGGGTCTAGAGCCTCCATTTTTGCGCGCTGGTCGAAGTCTCGTGGCCCTCTGACAGAATACAGAGTTTCAAGAAGATCGGAGGGGGTCAAAATTTCGGCCAAAAACGACAGTGTTACCCCTTATGTTTTTTTTAGGTCAAAACTTTGACATCCGATATCTCGGCTCTGGAAGGGTCTAGAGCCTCCATTTTTGCGCGCTGGTCGAAGTCTCGTGGCCCTCTGTCAGAATCCAGAGTTTCAAGAAGATCGGAGGGGGTCAAAATTTTGGCCAAAAACGACAGTGTTACCCCTTATGTTTTTTTTTCAGGTCAAAACTTTGACATCCGATAACTCAGCTCTGGAAGGGTCTAGAGCCTCCATTTTTGCGCGCTGGTCGAAGTCTCGTGGCCCTCTGTCAGAATCCAGAGTTTCAAGAAGATCGGAGGGGGTCAAAATTTCGGCCAAAAACGACAGTGTTACCCCTTATGTTTTTTTTTCAGGTCAAAACTTTGACATCCGATATCTCGGCTCTGGAAGGGTCTAGAGCCTCCATTTTTGCGCGCTGGTCGAAGTCTTGTGGCCCTCTGTCAGAATCCAGAGTTTCAAGAAGATCGGAGGGGGTCAAAATTTCGGCCAAAAACGACAGTGTTACCCCTTATGTTTTTTTTTCAGGTCAAAACTTTGACATCCGATATCTCGGCTCTGGAAGGGTCTAGAGCCTCCATTTTTGCGCGCTGGTCGAAGTCTCGTGGCCCTCTGTCAGAATCCAGAGTTTCAAGAAGATCGGAGGGGGTCAAAATTTCGGCCAAAAACGACAGTGTTACCCCTTATGTTTTTTTTTCAGGTCAAAACTTTGACATCCGATATCTCGGCTCTGGAAGGGTCTAGAGCCTCCATTTTTGCGCGCTGGTCGAAGTCTCGTGGCCCTCTGTCAGAATCCAGAGTTTCAAGAAGATCGGAGGGGGTCAAAATTTCGGCCAAAAACGACAGTGTTACCCCTTATGTTTTTTTTTTCAGGTCAAAACTTTGACATCCGATATCTCGGCTCTGGAAGGGTTTAGAGCCTCAATTTTTGCGCGCTGGTCGAAGTCTTGTGGCCCTCTGTCAGAATCCAGAGTTTCAAGAAGATCGGAGGGGGTCAAAATTTCGGCCAAAAACGACAGTGTTACCCCTTATGGTTTTTTTTCAGGTCAAAACTTTGACATCCGATATCTCTGCTCTGGAAGGGTCTAGAGCCTCCATTTTTGCGCGCTGGTCGAAGTCTCGTGGCCCTCTGTCAGAATCCAGAGTTTCAAGAAGATCGGAGGGGGTCAAAATTTCGGCCAAAAACGACAGTGTTACCCCTTATGTTTTTTTTTCGGGTCAAAACTTTGACATCCGATATCTCGGCTCTGGAAGGGTCTAGAGCCTCCATTTTTGCGCGCTGGTCGAAGTCTCGTGGCCCTCTGTCAGAATCCAGAGTTTCAAGAAGATCGGGGGGGTCAAAATTTCGGCCAAAAACGACAGAGGGCCACGAGACTTCGACCAGCGCGCGAAAATGGAGGCTCTAGACCCTTCCAGAGCCGAGATATCGGATGTCAAAGTTTTGACCTGAAAAAAAACATAAAGGGTAACACTGTCGTTTTTGGCCGAAATTTTGACCCCCTCCGATCTTCTTGAAACTCTGGATTCTGACAGAGGGCCACGAGACTTCGACCAGCGCGCAAAAATGGAGGCTCTAGACCCTTCCAGAGCCGAGATATCGGATGTCAAAGTTTTGACCTGAAAAAAAAACATAAGGGGTAACACTGTCGTTTTTGGCCGAAATTTTGACCCCCTCCGATCTTCTTGAAACTCTGGATTCTGACAGAGGGCCACGAGACTTCGACCAGCGCGCAAAAATGGAGGCTCTAGACCCTTCCAGAGCCGAGATATCGGATGTCAAAGTTTTGACCTGAAAAAAAAACATAAGGGGTAACACTGTCGTTTTTGGCCGAAATTTTGACCCCCTCCGATCTTCTTGAAACTCTGGATTCTGACAGAGGGCCACGAGACTTCGACCAGCGCGCAAAAATGGAGGCTCTAGACCCTTCCAGAGCCGAGATATCGGATGTCAAAGTTTTGACCTGAAAAAAAAAACATAAGGGGTAACACTGTCGTTTTTGGCCGAAATTTTGACCCCCTCCGATCTTCTTGAAACTCGGGATTCTGACAGAGGGCCACGAGACTTCGACCAGCGCGCAAAAATGGAGGCTCTAGACCCTTCCAGAGCCGAGATATCGGATGTCAAAGTTTTGACCTGAAAAAAAAACATAAGGGGTAACACTGTCGTTTTTGGCCGAAATTTTGACCCCCTCCGATCTTCTTGAAACTCGGGATTCTGACAGAGGGCCACAAGACTTCGACCAGCGCGCAAAAATGGAGGCTCTAGACCCTTCCAGAGCCGAGATATCGGATGTCAAAGTTTTGACCTGAAAAAAAAACATAAGGGGTAACACTGTCGTTTTTGGCCGAAATTTTGACCCCCTCCGATCTTCTTGAAACTCTGGATTCTGACAGAGGGCCACGAGACTTCGACCAGCGCGCAAAAATGGAGGCTCTAGACCCTTCCAGAGCCGAGATATCGGATGTCAAAGTTTTGACCTGAAAAAAAAAACATAAGGGGTAACACTGTCGTTTTTGGCCGAAATTTTGACCCCCTCCGATCTTCTTGAAACTCTGGATTCTGACAGAGGGCCACGAGATTTCGACCAGCGCGCAAAAATGGACGCTCTAGACCCTTCCAGAGCCGAGATATCGGATGTCAAAGTTTTGACCTGAAAAAAAAACATAAGGGGTAACACTGTCGTTTTTGGCCGAAATTTTGACCCCCTCCGATCTTCTTGAAACTCTGGATTCTGACAGAGGGCCACGAGACTTCGACCAGCGCGCAAAAATGGAGGCTCTAGACCCTTCCAGAGCCGAGATATCGGATGTCAAAGTTTTGACCTGAAAAAAAAACATAAGGGGTAACACTGTCGTTTTTGGCCGAAATTTTGACCCCCTCCGATCTTCTTGAAACTCTGGATTCTGACAGAGGGCCACGAGACTTCGACCAGCGCGCAAAAATGGAGGCTCTAGACCCTTCCAGAGCCGAGTTATCGGATGTCAAAGTTTTGACCTGAAAAAAAAACATAAGGGGTAACACTGTCGTTTTTGGCTGAAATTTTGACCCCCTCCGATCTTCTTGAAACTCTGGATTCTGACAGAGGGCCACGAGACTTCGACCAGCGCGCAAAAATGGAGGCTCTAGACCCTTCCAGAGCCGAGATATCGGATGTCAAAGTTTTGACCTGAAAAAAAAACATAAGGGGTAACACTGTCGTTTTTGGCCGAAATTTTGACCCCCTCCGATCTTCTTGAAACTCTGGATTCTGACAGAGGGCCACGAGACTTCGACCAGCGCGCAAAAATGGAGGCTCTAGACCCTTCCAGAGCTGAGTTATCGGATGTCAAAGTTTTGACCTGAAAAAAAAACATAAGGGGTAACACTGTCGTTTTTGGCCGAAATTTTGACCCCCTCCGATCTTCTTGAAACTCTGTATTCTGTCAGAGGGCCACGAGACTTCGACCAGCGCGCAAAAATGGAGGCTCTAGACCCTTCCAGAGCCGAGATATCGGATGTCAAAGTTTTGACCTGAAAAAAAAACATAAGGGGTAACACTGTCGTTTTTGGCCAAAATTTTGACCCCCTCCGATCTTCTTGAAACTCTGGATTCTGACAGAGGGCCACGAGACTTCGACCAGCGCGCAAAAATGGAGGCTCTAGACCCTTCCAGAGCCGAGATATCGGATGTCAAAGTTTTGACCTGAAAAAAAAACATAAGGGGTAACACTGTCGTTTTTGGCCGAAATTTTGACCCCCTCCGATCTTCTTGAAACTCTGGATTCTGACAGAGGGCCACAAGACTTCGACCAGCGCGCAAAAATGGAGGCTCTAGACCCTTCCAGAGCCGAGATATCGGATGTCAAAGTTTTGACCTGAAAAAAAAACATAAGGGGTAACACTGTCGTTTTTGGCCGAAATTTTGACCCCCTCCGATCTTCTTGAAACTCTGGATTCTGACAGAGGGCCACGAGACTTCGACCAGCGCGCAAAAATGGAGGCTCTAGACCCTTCCAGAGCCGAGTTATCGGATGTCAAAGTTTTGACCTGAAAAAAAAACATAAGGGGTAACACTGTCGTTTTTGGCCGAAATTTTGACCCCCTCCGATCTTCTTGAAACTCTGGATTCTGACAGAGGGCCACGAGACTTCGACCAGCGCGCAAAAATGGAGGCTCTAGACCCTTCCAGAGCCGAGTTATCGGATGTCAAAGTTTTGACCTGAAAAAAAAACATAAGGGGTAACACTGTCGTTTTTGGCCGAAATTTTGATCCCCTCCGATCTTCTTGAAACTCGGGATTCTGACAGAGGGCCACGAGACTTCGACCAGCGCGCAAAAATGGAGGCTCTAGACCCTTCCAGAGCCGAGATATCGGATGTCAAAGTTTTGACCTGAAAAAAAAACATAAGGGGTAACACTGTTGTTTTTGGCCGAAATTTTGACCCCCTCCGATCTTCTTGAAACTCTGGATTCTGACAGAGGGCCACGAGACTTCGACCAGCGCGCAAAAATGGAGGCTCTAGACCCTTCCAGAGCCGAGATATCGGATGTCAAAGTTTTGACCTGAAAAAAAAACATAAGGGGTAACACTGTTGTTTTTGGCCGAAATTTTGACCCCCTCCGATCTTCTTGAAACTCTGGATTCTGACAGAGGGCCACGAGACTTCGACCAGCGCGCAAAAATGGAGGCTCTAGACCCTTCCAGAGCCGAGATATCGGATGTCAAAGTTTTGACCTGAAAAAAAAACATAAGGGGTAACACTGTCGTTTTTGGCCGAAATTTTGACCCCCTCCGATCTTCTTGAAACTCTGGATTCTGACAGAGGGCCACGAGACTTCGACCAGCGCGCAAAAATGGAGGCTCTAGACCCTTCCAGAGCCGAGATATCGGATGTCAAAGTTTTGACCTGAAAAAAAAACATAAGGGGTAACACTGTCGTTTTTGGCCGAAATTTTGACCCCCTCCGATCTTCTTGAAACTCGGGATTCTGACAGAGGGCCACGAGACTTCGACCAGCGCGCAAAAATGGAGGCTCTAGACCCTTCCAGAGCCGAGATATCGGATGTCAAAGTTTTGACCTGAAAAAAAAACATAAGGGGTAACACTGTTGTTTTTGGCCGAAATTTTGACCCCCTCCGATCTTCTTGAAACTCTGGATTCTGACAGAGGGCCACGAGACTTCGACCAGCGCGCAAAAATGGAGGCTCTAGACCCTTCCAGAGCCGAGATATCGGATGTCAAAGTTTTGACCTGAAAAAAAAACATAAGGGGTAACACTGTCGTTTTTGGCCGAAATTTTGACCCCCTCCGATCTTCTTGAAACTCTGGATTCTGACAGAGGGCCACGAGACTTCGACCAGCGCGCAAAAATGGAGGCTCTAGACCCTTCCAGAGCCGAGATATCGGATGTCAAAGTTTTGACCTGAAAAAAAAACATAAGGGGTAACACTGTCGTTTTTGGCCGAAATTTTGACCCCCTCCGATCTTCTTGAAACTCTGGATTCTGACAGAGGGCCACGAGACTTCGACCAGCGCGCAAAAATGGAGGCTCTAGACCCTTCCAGAGCCGAGATATCGGATGTCAAAGTTTTGACCTGAAAAAAAAACATAAGGGGTAACACTGTCGTTTTTGGCCGAAATTTTGACCCCCTCCGATCTTCTTGAAACTCGGGATTCTGACAGAGGGCCACGAGACTTCGACCAGCGCGCAAAAATGGAGGCTCTAGACCCTTCCAGAGCCGAGATATCGGATGTCAAAGTTTTGACCTGAAAAAAAAACATAAGGGGTAACACTGTCGTTTTTGGCCGAAATTTTGACCCCCTCCGATCTTCTTGAAACTCTGGATTCTGACAGAGGGCCACGAGACTTCGACCAGCGCGCAAAAATGGAGGCTCTAGACCCTTCCAGAGCCGAGATATCGGATGTCAAAGTTTTGACCTGAAAAAAAACATAAGGGGTAACACTGTCGTTTTTGGCCGAAATTTTGACCCCCTCCGATCTTCTTGAAACTCGGGATTCTGACAGAGGGCCACGAGACTTCGACCAGCGCGCAAAAATGGAGGCTCTAGACCCTTCCAGAGCCGAGATATCGGATGTCAAAGTTTTGACCTGAAAAAAAACATAAGGGGTAACACTGTCGTTTTTGGCCGAAATTTTGACCCCCTCCGATCTTCTTGAAACTCTGGATTCTGACAGAGGGCCACGAGACTTCGACCAGCGCGCAAAAATGGAGGCTCTAGACCCTTCCAGAGCCGAGATATCGGATGTCAAAGTTTTGACCTGAAAAAAAACATAAGGGGTAACACTGTCGTTTTTGGCCGAAATTTTGACCCCCTCCGATCTTCTTGAAACTCTGGATTCTGACAGAGGGCCACGAGACTTCGACCAGCGCGCAAAAATGGAGGCTCTAGACCCTTCCAGAGCCGAGATATCGGATGTCAAAGTTTTGACCTGAAAAAAAAACATAAGGGGTAACACTGTCGTTTTTGGCCGAAATTTTGACCCCCTCCGATCTTCTTGAAACTCTGGATTCTGACAGAGGGCCACGAGACTTCGACCAGCGCTGCAAAAATGGAGGCTCTAGACCCTTCCAGAGCCGAGATATCGGATGTCAAAGTTTTGACCTGAAAAAAAAACATAAGGGGTAACACTGTCGTTTTTGGCCGAAATTTTGACCCCCTCCGATCTTCTTGAAACTCGGGATTCTGACAGAGGGCCACGAGACTTCGACCAGCGCGCAAAAATGGAGGCTCTAGACCCTTCCAGAGCCGAGATATCGGATGTCAAAGTTTTGACCTGAAAAAAAAACATAAGGGGTAACACTGTCGTTTTTGGCCGAAATTTTGACCCCCTCCGATCTTCTTGAAACTCGGGATTCTGACAGAGGGCCACGAGACTTCGACCAGCGCGCAAAAATGGAGGCTCTAGACCCTTCCAGAGCTGAGTTATCGGATGTCAAAGTTTTGACCTGAAAAAAAAACATAAGGGGTAACACTGTCGTTTTTGGCCGAAATTTTGACCCCCTCCGATCTTCTTGAAACTCTGTATTCTGTCAGAGGGCCACGAGACTTCGACCAGCGCGCAAAAATGGAGGCTCTAGACCCTTCCAGAGCCGAGATATCGGATGTCAAAGTTTTGACCTGAAAAAAAAAACATAAGGGGTAACACTGTCGTTTTTGGCCAAAATTTTGACCCCCTCCGATCTTCTTGAAACTCTGGATTCTGACAGAGGGCCACGAGACTTCGACCAGCGCGCAAAAAATGGAGGCTCTAGACCCTTCCAGAGACGAGTTATCGGATGTCAAAGTTTTGACCTGAAAAAAAAACATAAGGGGTAACACTGTCGTTTTTGGCCAAAATTTTGACCCCCTCCGATCTTCTTGAAACTCTGGATTCTGACAGAGGGCCACGAGACTTCGACCAGCGCGCAAAAATGGAGGCTCTAGACCCTTCCAGAGCCGAGATATCGGATGTCAAAGTTTTGACCTGAAAAAAAAACATAAGGGGTAACACTGTCGTTTTTGGCCGAAATTTTGACCCCCTCCGATCTTCTTGAAACTCTGGATTCTGACAGAGGGCCACAAGACTTCGACCAGCGCGCAAAAATGGAGGCTCTAGACCCTTCCAGAGCCGAGATATCGGATGTCAAAGTTTTGACCTGAAAAAAAAACATAAGGGGTAACACTGTCGTTTTTGGCCGAAATTTTGACCCCCTCCGATCTTCTTGAAACTCTGGATTCTGACAGAGGGCCACGAGACTTCGACCAGCGCGCAAAAATGGAGGCTCTAGACCCTTCCAGAGCCGAGTTATCGGATGTCAAAGTTTTGACCTGAAAAAAAAAACATAAGGGGTAACACTGTCGTTTTTGGCCGAAATTTTGACCCCCTCCGATCTTCTTGAAACTCTGGATTCTGACAGAGGGCCACGAGACTTCGACCAGCGCGCAAAAATGGAGGCTCTAGACCCTTCCAGAGCCGAGTTATCGGATGTCAAAGTTTTGACCTGAAAAAAAAACATAAGGGGTAACACTGTCGTTTTTGGCCGAAATTTTGACCCCCTCCGATCTTCTTGAAACTCTGGATTCTGACAGAGGGCCACGAGACTTCGACCAGCGCGCAAAAATGGAGGCTCTAGACCCTTCCAGAGCCGAGATATCGGATGTCAAAGTTTTGACCTGAAAAAAAAACATAAGGGGTAACACTGTCGTTTTTGGCCGAAATTTTGACCCCCTCCGATCTTCTTGAAACTCTGGATTCTGACAGAGGGCCACGAGACTTCGAACCAGCGCGCAAAAATGGAGGCTCTAGACCCTTCCAGAGCCGAGATATCGGATGTCAAAGTTTTGACCTGAAAAAAAAAACATAAGGGGTAACACTGTTGTTTTTGGCCGAAATTTTGACCCCCTCCGATCTTCTTGAAACTCTGGATTCTGACAGAGGGCCACGAGACTTCGACCAGCGCGCAAAAATGGAGGCTCTAGACCCTTCCAGAGCCGAGATATCGGATGTCAAAGTTTTGACCTGAAAAAAAAACATAAGGGGTAACACTGTTCGTTTTTGGCCGAAATTTTGACCCCCCTCCGATCTTCTTGAAACTCTGGATTCTGACAGAGGGCCACGAGACTTCGACCAGCGCGCAAAAATGGAGGCTCTAGACCCTTCCAGAGCCGAGATATCGGATGTCAAAGTTTTGACCTGAAAAAAAAACATAAGGGGTAACACTGTCGTTTTTGGCCGAAATTTTGACCCCCTCCGATCTTCTTGAAACTCTGGATTCTGACAGAGGGCCACGAGACTTCGACCAGCGCGCAAAAATGGAGGCTCTAGACCCTTCCAGAGCCGAGATATCGGATGTCAAAGTTTTGACCTGAAAAAAAAACATAAGGGGTAACACTGTCGTTTTTGGCCGAAATTTTGACCCCCTCCGATCTTCTTGAAACTCTGGATTCTGACAGAGGGCCACGAGACTTCGACCAGCGCGCAAAAATGGAGGCTCTAGACCCTTCCAGAGCCGAGATATCGGATGTCAAAGTTTTGACCTGAAAAAAAAACATAAGGGGTAACACTGTCGTTTTTGGCCGAAATTTTGACCCCCTCCGATCTTCTTGAAACTCGGGATTCTGACAGAGGGCCACGAGACTTCGACCAGCGCGCAAAAATGGAGGCTCTAGACCCTTCCAGAGCCGAGATATCGGATGTCAAAGTTTTGACCTGAAAAAAAAACATAAGGGGTAACACTGTCGTTTTTGGCCGAAATTTTGACCCCCTCCGATCTTCTTGAAACTCTGGATTCTGACAGAGGGCCACGAGACTTCGACCAGCGCGCAAAAATGGAGGCTCTAGACCCTTCCAGAGCCGAGATATCGGATGTCAAAGTTTTGACCTGAAAAAAAAAACATAAGGGGTAACACTGTCGTTTTTGGCCGAAATTTTGACCCCCTCCGATCTTCTTGAAACTCTGGATTCTGACAGAGGGCCACGAGACTTCGACCAGCGCGCAAAAATGGAGGCTCTAGACCCTTCCAGAGCCGAGATATCGGATGTCAAAGTTTTGACCTGAAAAAAAAACATAAGGGGTAACACTGTCGTTTTTGGCCGAAATTTTGACCCCCTCCGATCTTCTTGAAACTCGGGATTCTGACAGAGGGCCACGAGACTTCGACCAGCGCGCAAAAATGGAGGCTCTAGACCCTTCCAGAGCCGAGATATCGGATGTCAAAGTTTTGACCTGAAAAAAAAACATAAGGGGTAACACTGTCGTTTTTGGCCGAAATTTTGACCCCCTCCGATCTTCTTGAAACTCGGGATTCTGACAGAGGGCCACGAGACTTCGACCAGCGCGCAAAAATGGAGGCTCTAGACCCTTCCAGAGCCGAGATATCGGATGTCAAAGTTTTGACCTGAAAAAAAACATAAGGGGTAACACTGTCGTTTTTGGCCGAAATTTTGACCCCCTCCGATCTTCTTGAAACTCTGGATTCTGACAGAGGGCCACGAGACTTCGACCAGCGCGCAAAAATGGAGGCTCTAGACCCTTCCAGAGCCGAGATATCGGATGTCAAAGTTTTGACCTGAAAAAAAAACATAAGGGGTAACACTGTCGTTTTTGGCCGAAATTTTGACCCCCTCCGATCTTCTTGAAACTCTGGATTCTGACAGAGGGCCACGAGACTTCGACCAGCGCGCAAAAATGGAGGCTCTAGACCCTTCCAGAGCCGAGATATCGGATGTCAAAGTTTTGACCTGAAAAAAAAACATAAGGGGTAACACTGTCGTTTTTGGCCGAAATTTTGACCCCCTCCGATCTTCTTGAAACTCTGGATTCTGACAGAGGGCCACGAGACTTCGACCAGCGCGCAAAAATGGAGGCTCTAGACCCTTCCAGAGCCGAGATATCGGATGTCAAAGTTTTGACCTGAAAAAAAAACATAAGGGGTAACACTGTCGTTTTTGGCCGAAATTTTGACCCCCTCCGATCTTCTTGAAACTCTGGATTCTGACAGAGGGCCACGAGACTTCGACCAGCGCGCAAAAATGGAGGCTCTAGACCCTTCCAGAGCCGAGATATCGGATGTCAAAGTTTTGACCTGAAAAAAAAACATAAGGGGTAACACTGTCGTTTTTGGCCGAAATTTTGACCCCCTCCGATCTTCTTGAAACTCTGGATTCTGACAGAGGGCCACGAGACTTCGACCAGCGCGCAAAAATGGAGGCTCTAGACCCTTCCAGAGCCGAGATATCGGATGTCAAAGTTTTGACCTGAAAAAAAAACATAAGGGGTAACACTGTCGTTTTTGGCCGAAATTTTGACCCCCTCCGATCTTCTTGAAACTCTGGATTCTGACAGAGGGCCACGAGACTTCGACCAGCGCGCAAAAATGGAGGCTCTAGACCCTTCCAGAGCCGAGATATCGGATGTCAAAGTTTTGACCTGAAAAAAAAACATAAGGGGTAACACTGTCGTTTTTGGCCGAAATTTTGACCCCCTCCGATCTTCTTGAAACTCTGGATTCTGACAGAGGGCCACGAGACTTCGACCAGCGCGCAAAAATGGAGGCTCTAGACCCTTCCAGAGCCGAGATATCGGATGTCAAAGTTTTGACCTGAAAAAAAAAACATAAGGGGTAACACTGTCGTTTTTGGCCGAAATTTTGACCCCCTCCGATCTTCTTGAAACTCTGGATTCTGACAGAGGGCCACGAGACTTCGACCAGCGCGCAAAAATGGAGGCTCTAGACCCTTCCAGAGCCGAGATATCGGATGTCAAAGTTTTGACCTGAAAAAAAAACATAAGGGGTAACACTGTCGTTTTTGGCCGAAATTTTGACCCCCTCCGATCTTCTTGAAACTCTGGATTCTGACAGAGGGCCACGAGACTTCGACCAGCGCGCAAAAATGGAGGCTCTAGACCCTTCCAGAGCCGAGATATCGGATGTCAAAGTTTTGACCTGAAAAAAAAACATAAGGGGTAACACTGTCGTTTTTGGCCGAAATTTTGACCCCCTCCGATCTTCTTGAAACTCTGGATTCTGACAGAGGGCCACGAGACTTCGACCAGCGCGCAAAAATGGAGGCTCTAGACCCTTCCAGAGCCGAGTTATCGGATGTCAAAGTTTTGACCTGAAAAAAAAACATAAGGGGTAACACTGTCGTTTTTGGCCAAAATTTTGACCCCCCTCCGATCTTCTTGAAACTCTGGATTCTGACAGAGGGCCACGAGACTTCGACCAGCGCGCAAAAATGGAGGCTCTAGACCCTTCCAGAGACGAGTTATCGGATGTCAAAGTTTTGACCTGAAAAAAAAACATAAGGGGTAACACTGTCGTTTTTGGCCAAAATTTTGACCCCCTCCGATCTTCTTGAAACTCTGGATTCTGACAGAGGGCCACGAGACTTCGACCAGCGCGCAAAAATGGAGGCTCTAGACCCTTCCAGAGACGAGTTATCGGATGTCAAAGTTTTGACCTGAAAAAAAAACATAAGGGGTAACACTGTCGTTTTTGGCCGAAAATTTTGAACCCCCTCCGATCTTCTTGAAACTCTGGATTCTGACAGAGGGCCACGAGACTTCGACCAGCGCGCAAAAATGGAGGCTCTAGACCCTTCCAGAGCCGAGTTATCGGATGTCAAAGTTTTGACCTGAAAAAAAAACATAAGGGGTAACACTGTCGTTTTTGGCCGAAATTTTGACCCCCTCCGATCTTCTTGAAACTCTGGATTCTGACAGAGGGCCACGAGACTTCGACCAGCGCGCAAAAATGGAGGCTCTAGACCCTTCCAGAGCCGAGTTATCGGATGTCAAAGTTTTGACCTGAAAAAAAAACATAAGGGGTAACACTGTCGTTTTTGGCCGAAATTTTGACCCCCTCCGATCTTCTTGAAACTCTGGATTCTGACAGAGGGCCACGAGACTTCGACCAGCGCGCAAAAATGGAGGCTCTA
>JBBNEX010000515.1:0-25296 GCA_038021265.1 Cyprinella venusta
TCAGGATATAAGTGTCATAGAAACATGAGGGTGGGCTCGTTTGACTCGGGCCAGCAAACAGCCAATCCTGAATCACCTCTACACTTACTGGTCACGCCCTAGCAACCAATGTCAAGCACCTTAGCAACCAAAATCCAAAGAGGGATATCTTCCATTCTGAATGTCATACAGGCATGGAAGTTGGTTTATATCATTTATACTGACAAGCAGCCTTTGGTGTTTCATGATTGGCAGCTGCCAAGCCACTCCCTAGCAACCAAACAGAGTACCCTAGCAACCATTTTGTGAGACCTATATCTCTGCATCAAAACATTGTATAGAGAAAGGGGTTGGTTTATACATTCACATTGACTTTGGAGCTTCATGATTGGCAGCTGCCAAGCCACTCCCTAGCAACCAAACAGAGTACCCTAGCAACCGTTTTGCAAGACCTATATCTCTGCATCAAAACATCGTATAGAGATGGGGGTTGGATCTTTTTACTCATGCTAGCAAACAGGACTTGCTACATGCTACACATGCTAGCAGTGAATAGCTACATGCTAATATTGATTAGCTAAGTGCTAAATCATGCCATGAACATTATAAAACTCTATAATAACCATCTGTGAACACTACCAACCACCTAGTAACACCATAGCAACCACCCAGAATACCACAGCAACCACCCAGAATACCCTAGCAACCACCTAGCAACACCTTAGCAACCACCCAGAACACCCTAGCAACCGCCAAGCAACCACCTAGAACACCCTAGCAACCACCTAGCAACCACCCATAACACCCTAGCAACCGCCTAGCAACACCATAACAACCACCCAGAACACCCTAGCAACCACCTAGCAACACCATAGCAACCAACCAGAACACCATAGCAACCACCTAGCAACACCCTAGCAACCTCCTAGCAGCACTCTAGCAACCACCCAGATTACCCTAGCAACCACCTAACAACACCCTAGCAACCACCCAGAACACCCTAGCAACCTCATAGCAACACCTTAGCAACCGCCTAGCAACCATGTACAGCACCCTAGCGACCACCTAGCAACACCAAAGCAACCACCCAGAACACCCTAGCAACCACCTAGCAACACCCTGGCTTCCAACCAGAACACCATAGCAACACCTTAGCAACCACCTAGCAACACCCTAGCAACAACTTAGAACACCTTAGCAACCACCTAGCAACACCCTAGCAACCACCTACAACACCCTAACAACCACCTAGTAACACCATAGCAACCACCCAGAACACCCTAGCAACCACCTAGCCACACCATAGCAACCACCTAGCCACACCATAGCAACCACCTAGCAACACCATAGCAACCACCCAGAACACCATAGCAACCACCCAGAATACCCTAGCAACCACCTAGCCACCACCCAGAATACCCTAGCAACTACCAAAACACCCTACCAGCCACCTAGTAACACCATAGCAACCATCCAAAATACTATAGCAACCACCTAAGCAACCACCCAGAATACCCTAGCAGCTGCCTAACAACCACCCAGAACACCATAGCAACCACCTAGCAACCAGCCGAGTGCCTAACCCAAGGATGTTGATATACACTAAGAGTTCCATAGCAACCACCCCAAACAACGAACTAACTGTTAAATGAGTAATATCACACTCATAGAGAGACATTATTGCTGTATATCAGCACAGCTGTTATTCGGGTGTGGCCTTGTGCCTTAGGTAATCACAGGATGCTGATATACACTAAGAGCTCCCTAACCACCCTAAATGACTAACACAGCATAGTTAATCACAGCCGTAGGTAATTACAGCCATAGGTAATTACAGCGTGCTGATATACAGCAATATCACACAACTACGAGTGGGACACATGAGTACACATAATACACCTAATCATAACGAATACGACATTTAAATATTGAGACAGTATTATATAGATGGATTTTTAAATTAAGTTAAATTATATCAATAAGGCAAATTATATAGGTATATTATGTTTATTCTTAAAATATATAATTTAAGAATTAACTCAATTTATTGTTTTACTAACAGCAAGGTGTTTTAATAATTTGTGGAATTGTTGTTTACTGGCTAAATTGCAAGAAAGAGATGATAGATTGATAAAAAAAAAATAAAGGGTTTTTTTGTATTCAATCCTTCCTTTCACACCTAAGTTTAAAATATTTTAAGTTTTTCCAGGCGACCATTATTTAGAAACGGTCACTTTAATGTTTCCATGGTGACTTGTCATTGCTTGTCACGTGACACAGCACATCCACAAGACAGAACGTGTTGTCTTATTAAAATGGAAAGGATTATTATTGCCACCTCCATAGAGATCAGTGTATGTATGTTACAAAGTCAATTTATATATAAACTAAAATAAACATTATGTGGTCGAAAATACAGTTTTGATACATTACAGCACTGTTTCAGACACAGAGCTAAGTTACTTCACTTCATTTCGTTCACTCCTTGCAGATAAAGTGCACCTAGATGCAATAACGTTACACTATAGGGATTAGTGAACGAGCGGTTTCGGACACATTCGAACTCGGTATTCCCGAGTCATATTAAAGATTTGTTCACACTGAACGAATCGTCACCGATTCATCTCTGCAAGCTGTGATTGTATTGGTTGTACAATCAAAGCTCGCTGCTGATTGGCTGTGAGAGTGACTCTTCACAGGAGCAGAACTGATGAACGGCCCACTTTATTCTCTTCAGGTAAGTGGAGCGGTTGATTTCATATGCTGTTCTATAAAGCCTTGTATTGGCAAATTCAGCTCTTTATTTGAATTAAAAATAGGTCATATTATTCGTATTATTGTAGTTAATATTGTTTTTTACATTTGAAGCTACCATTTTCTCTGTAAAGGGCAAGATGCATGGAAAGTTATGTGTACAGACTAATTACACTTCTATGATTCTAACATGATATTTGTGTGTGTCTGATGGATATTACTCTCTTTGAGCTTTGATGTTAGTGTAGCTTATATTAGCTTAATCACTGTGTGAGGAGTTCATTTTGGCGCTTATTTTAAGCTAACGATACAGCATCCTCACTAACTATAGCTTATTTGGTGACTTAAATATACTTATGGTATACTCTCCGTTGTATTTTACATTCATGCATTGGTATTTGAATGAAAATTGTCGAGTGATGCTTTCCATGAGTGTTTCATTGGTAATTTAATACTCATGAGGGAACGGAGGCAACCGTGCTTTCGCGCCTTGTGGTCACATGGTTGATGTTACACAAATCCACGCTGACTATCTGTTAGCTTGGGTTCAAGTAGCGTCACTATATTTGCAGTGATTCTTGGTAAATGTTAACGCATGATGTGTCGCATTCTGGTAGCATAATGTATTTTATGTTACCAAAGAGTAAGTTAATGAATCAATCGACATTGTCATAACATCAGAGTTCATGTCACTCAAAATCATGCGTTGAGCAGTACAGCCAATCACATGTTTTTCTGCTGAGTTAAAAAGCAACGTCCAATCAAAGGAGGTTAGATTAGTCTCCGGTGAGAACTGATTTCAGTGCGTGCTAAAGATTATTTATTTGACAATGTGTAGATTTTTCTAGAAAATTTACCAAAAATGTAGATATGACTAAAAACATAATTTTGTTTTGACTTGAGTGAGTTGAAAATGTTCAGCAATGAAAGTTCAATGGGTTAAGAGTGTGGTGACTCTTGTTTCTCTGTTTCAGAATACTGTGTTCATTCCTTACTGCATTTTGAGGTAATGGTTAATTTAGGGACATGGCCACATACAAAATGTTTTAGATTTGACTTCTTGATAGAAAATCGTTATAGTTAAAAAATTATCTGTATCATAGAAGCTATTAAAAATGTTTTGTTTATGCAACAAATAATTAATTACCCATCAATTTTTTTATTTTTCATTTTTTAGGCCACATATTTTATTTAACTTTGGTTCTTGAAAATGTGTTAGAATTTCAAGGAAAAAAAATATTGAGATATAGTTCCTAAATTATATGCAACAGAGTAAAATAATGAATATAGAACATGCAAAGAAGTTATGCATAGTTGATTAGACTTTACTAATTTTTCATTGTCATTGTTGTTTTTCAGACTGACTGATCAGAGCACAACCTGCATTTTCTGCTGCACTTTTCTCCTTGGTTAGTATTAATATGGTGTCTTAATCTGTACTATGACATTTTTATTACATCATCATAATTGTCGTCCCTGTGCCCTAATATGTCTGGTTCTGTTTTGTTTCTTTGCAGGTTCCTTGTGTTTTGGCGTGTTCCACAGAGAGCAGTTCATTTCATTTCTTACCCTCAAAACCCCCACCAGCACTAACCACCCCCCCCCCCCCCCCCCCCAAAAAAAAAAAGAAAGAAAAAAAAAAAAAAACACATTTTACAAGTTTACATTCAGTGTCTCTATCATTGTTGTTTAACTGTTTGATTTTCTTCCTGAGAGTACTACAGGCTTTATCTTTTCAGGCTCAACAGCTGTGACACCAGGACAACTTTCAAAGTATGTGCCTATCAAAGGGAGAATGTCCTGTTAAAATTATTTTGACTAGCAATTAAGTTGATTTTATTAATGTATTACTTTAACTTTTAAAAGTAGAGATTTTACTTCTCACTACACTTTTACTTTTACTATTCACACAAATAAGTGTGTTAGTTATATATATTTGACAAGAATATTTTTTCTTTTAATCTCTTCATATTTTAAAGGATGCCGCGGAGAGGAAAGAGATCACAGGCTCAAAAAATTCGTTGGAGGAAGTTCGATCTGGAGGATGAACAGACCAGACCCTCCAGGATTTACCAGGTACTATTGATATCTGTGTCTTGCAACATGCTCATTTCAGGCCACCCTTATTCTTGGGACTAGGACTGTCACGATTGCACATACCCCACGCCAGACACTCCACGCACGCCACACACACGCAAAATCACACACCCCCACACCACACACCCAACACCACGCACACCACATGCTCCACACACTCACATCACACAACCGACATGCACCCTCAACACCACACACCCCACGACACACTCCATCACCCCACATGCACACCCCACACACTCACATCACACACCCCACATGCACACTCAACACCACACACCCTACCACACACACTCACATCACACACCCCACATGCACACTCAACACCACACACACTCACACCAAATACCCCACATGCACACCCCACTCACGGACACCACAACACACCCCACACGCACGCACACTACATACACCACACTCCCCACACACACACCCAACACCACACACACCCCTCCACGCACACGCACCCCACATGCTTTACTTATTCAATCACCCCACATGCACACACACACTGCAACACAACCCACAGGCATCCACACCACACACCCCACATGCACACCCAACACCACACACCCCACCACGTACACCACACACCCCACATGCTCCACACACTCTCATCACACACTCCACATGCACACCCGCTCACGGACACTGCAACACACCCCACACACTCACATCACACACCCAACACCACACCAGTGATGCGCGGGTTGATCCGAAATGAGCGGGTGCCTGCGGTCACCCACGGTTACCCGCAGTTACGAGTCATCCAAAAATATTTTTAATGATATTCGGATCGCGGTCGGTCGGGTCGTTTGAAAAAAAGAAGCCAATTAAACCTTTGTATTTATATTGTAGATACAATTATCTATGAAATGTATAGGCCTACACTTTATTGGCTGAATAACTGGCACGAAGACGACACACAAGCTCCGTCTAAACACTGCTCGGTTCTGTACTGGTGTGATCCGAGAACCGATGTACCTGTGCGTTCGGCAGTACGTGGATGCGCAGTATCAGCTGCTCGTGCTCATCACTTCTCTCAGCAGTGGCACCAACATGTCTCAGTTCAGTGAACTGTTGAAGTTACTTAATTAAAATATAATTCGGGATATTGGTTTATTTCGATTCAGAGGGACTATCGGGCATGTCTGAAAGTGAGTAACGTAGTAATTTTGTGGATCAGCACTGACACAAGACGCGAACTGTTTCGAACGATTCAGTTCGATTTAGTTTACTGGTTCGACCAGTTCGCTAAAAAGAACCGATTCAAAAGAAAGATTTCTTCATGAACCGGCCATGTCTATGATCACTACAGTGTGCAGAGAGATGGAGGCTGGAGGTGGCAAGAGAAAAGGTGAAGACTGGGGAGAAATACACAAATAGAAAGAGTAAAAGTGTGGGAGACATTTGCCGAAATAATGAAAGATGATGACCAAAGTGCTGGCTTAGTTATGTGTCTTCTTGCGATGGTGTATTGTCACACGTCCATGGCCTTTACTCTACGATGAGCATTTACTACTTTTAAAAAATGCGGTCAGCAAGCGGGTCGGGTACAATATTTTCGTACTTTTTTTGCGGTCCGAGTTGCGGGCGGGTTAGTTGAAATCGTCGGTCGGGTGCCGGTTGTTTATACATTGACCCGCGCATCACTGATGCACACACACCCCACAGGCTCCACACACTCACATCACACACCCCACACGCACACCCAACACCACACACACCCTTCCATGCACACACACCCCACAAGCTCCACACACTCATATCACACACCCCACACGTACATCCAACACCACACACACCCCTCCATGCACACACACCCCACAAGCTCCACACACTCACATCACACACCCCACACGCACACCCAACACCACACACACTCCTCCATGCACACACACCCCACAAGCTCCACACACTCATATCACACACCCCACACGCACACCACACACCCCACACGTACATCCAACACCACACACACCCCTCCATGCACACACACCCCACAAGCTCCACACTCTCACATCACACACCCAACACCACACACACCCCTCCACGCACACCCCACACACACACACCCCACAAGCTCCACAGGCTCCACACACTCACATCACACACCCCACACACACACCAAACACACACCCCACACACTCACACACACACCCCACATGCACATCACACACCCCACACACTCACATCACACACCCCACACACTCACATCACACACCCCACATGCACATCACACACCCCACACACTCACATCACACACCCCACACGCACACCACACACACACCCCACACACTCACACACACACCACACATGCACATCACACACCCCACACACTCACATCACACACCCCACACACTCACATCACACACCCCACACGCACACCACACACACACCCCACACACTCACACACACACCCCACACTCACATCACACACCCCACATGCACATCACACACCCCACACACTCACATCACACACCCCACATGCACATCACACACCCCACACACTCACATCACACACCCCACATGTACATCCAACACCACACACACCCCTCCATGCACACACACCCCACAAGCTCCACACTCTCACATCACACACCCAACACCATACACACCCCTCCACGCACACCCCACACACACACACCCCACAAGCTCCACAGGCTCCACACACTCACATCACACACCCCACACGCACACAACACTCACACCCCACACACTCACACACACACCCCACACGCACACCACACCCCGCACAAAGGCACACACCACACACCCCACACGTGCGCACACTCCACACATCCCAACCACACGCACACACCACACACACCCCACACACACACACATAACACCCCACACACATGCACACACCACACACACACACCAACACATACTGCACAGGTCAAATAGACCTATATTCAGTCTGTCCAATGATTGATACAACCCATTATGAACATAAAACTCACCTTTTCACACACTTTTCCATGAAAATTTAAAAAAAACATGATTGATTGTTTCAAAGGGATACTAATGACACATGGTTTGGATATTTTTGTGTCTGGGAAAAATTTGGGAATAAATGGATTAAAGATTTCTTTACAATAGTTTTAAAATATCCTCTGATCTTGTTCACGTGAACTCATATTTATGGGCTATATGCACGCATAAGTTCCGCATTTGACTCAAGGATGCTCGTCCATTTCCGGTTGTGTAGATTAAAGCGGAGGAAAACCGAGGAAAACGGGATTATGGCAGAGTAAGGATGGTTCGATACCACAATTTTGGCTTTGGTACAATACCAGAGCCTAATACCTCGGTATCGATACTAAATTGATACCACAGTCAAAAAAGTCTAAATTTAAGTGAATTGAAACAAATTTATTAAATACTGCTTGAAACTCTCAACTACTATATGTGCAAAGAAAAGTATCAAAAATAGAAAAACGTATCAAAATTTAAAAAAATAAATTCAGTCAAGGAACAAACAGTAGGTAAAATTTTGATTTTGGAAAAACAAAAACAAAAAACTAAAATTATACAATTAAACTAGGTTAATATCTATAATAATAGATTAACATGTAATAATAGAATAATGAAATGACATGTAAACCATTAGATGTGATGCATCAACAGAGAATTGTCAATGGTTACTGTTTGTGTTTGGGTTCAGATTATGCATATAATGCATTGAAAAAAGTAATGTTAAGATGCTAAACATGTATTAGTATATTACATTTTTAGGTTATTTTATGACTGATTGATCTAGATTAATAAATGCTATATTGTTAGGCCAGGTTACATAATGAATGTTGACAAATACATCTTAATTGTAGGCTAAGATTAGCAATATTCAGATTACTACATTTCTTTCTCTCTCTCTCTCTCTCTCTCTCTCTCTCTCTCTCTCTCTAATGAATATGCCATTCATTTTACAATCACTTTTTATTCTTTATTCATTCAAATTAAATTAATGTTGGTTTGAAAGTGCAAACATTATGAGAACTAAACCGAATTGGTTCTAGCGTGTCATGCAAGATTTCATCTCTCGTGTTTACCGTATCATATATTTAATTGATAAGCTCTTATATATGCGTGCTGTTCAGTGTTTAATAAAAGACTAAATTAAATCAGTTGAATGATAACTCACCCGTCGATCTCTTGAATGAACTCTTTGAATGAGCCAGGATGAGCAACTGACGAGTGCTTCGGTAGATTTGATGTGTTGCCTCCCATGGCAACGTTTGCAGAGTGGTGCATTAAGGCCTGTTTCTTTACTTTCTCATTACTTTTGAAGGCAAAGTAATGGCTTACTTCACTCATACTGCTCTCTCTGTCTATTTATTAATTTCGGTTGTGTAGAAATTCGATTGAGCTTCGTTTGATGCACCATGTTCCTTCGTTTGCCGGTTTCGCGTGACCTGCGTCAGTTTCGGTAGCGCACTGCCGCCTAGTGGAGAACTTCGAAACAGCAGCGCATCAAATACCGAATTTAACAAAATGATGATATTGTATTGTTTGAAACTCATTATATACCGGTATTTTTGCAGTACCGGCATATCGCGCATCCCTATGGCAGAGTCTTCAAAATTTACTGTCCTCCCATCTTTGAAATGAAACGTACATACGTTTAGATGTAATTTTATATATAGTTATGTTTATTTGATATAATTTTAAAAAGAAGAATAAATACAATGAGGGGTGTTTTTTTTATCTGTTTTAGTGACAAATGTTTCTTTAGTATAACCATGGAGTATAAAATTCAATAAAAATTCTCAGTATTGCATTGGACTCTACGATCGGCTGAAGTTATTGAGCATCCTTACATCTTCGCTGGAAATACCGCTGTGCATAGAGCCCATTGGCAAGTGTTAGATAAGTGTATTGTTAGAGCCCTAATAAAATGCAGTTTTCAAACAACAATTTTTGCATTTGTCATTTGTGCACACGCACTGTGTACAAATGCCCTTTTCTTTAATTTTTTAGTTACGTTTTTTTTAGAACTGTTTAGTAAAAATGCCTTTGTCCTAAACAGCATGAAGTGCAATTTAAGATTTAACACTGATTCTATAACACTAAGTTTGACCTGCAGCCTAATTTCATGAATGATTATTTACAGGTTGAACAGGCAAGCACCAGTGCAGCTGTAGCTCAGTTTTCAGGTAGAATGCATGTAGAAGGTGGTGATACTGCATCCGGGGTTGTGTCTGTGCAGGCATCTCATTGTCAGGGTGATTTTAGGTATAACAGTTTCTCTAGAAATCACCAGTGCACGTGTGTAGCGTTGACATTTTTGGCCAACCAGAGTGAAGGTACTGCGTTCAAGATGCCTGACCTTGATAGAGTTTTAGAGGAGGGAGATGCGTTATATATCAGCACTAAATTGCAGCTTATTGCTGAAAGACGATTTAAATTCGACCATCTGACCATGGAGGAAGTACCGTTGAGGGTGTCATCATTTAACCGGACATACAATGTGCTGAAGTCAAGAGTGATGCATGGATACCTTAGAGCACCTGGCACTGAAGAGTGGTTGATTCCTCTCACTGAAAGGCTACAGTGTCTCTCCACAGATGTCAGCTATGCTCTCCTCATTGTATCTCCAGAGTGTGTTGCTGTGTTTAGAGATAGATCTGGCAGGTATGGATACTTTGATTCTCACTCGAGAACTGCTGCAGGCTTGCCCCATCCCAATGGAACTGCTGTCATGTTGACTTTCACCCACCTGGGTGACATGGCAGACAGAATGCTCAAGATCTTCTGGGATCGTGGTGCTGAGACCAGCTATGAATTCATGCCTGTATCATTTGAAACAGAGCAACAGTCTGTCCAACTGCCTTCAACATCTGTTTGTGAACAGGCATCACAATTGATTTCAGCTCTACCTGAACCAGCACCAAATGTTGGAGCCAAAGTAAATTTTGTTTACACAGGACCTGAAAACCAAGATGTGGTACAAAAAACAAATAAGCACAGGAGAAGGAGAGAAATGCGTAAAACTTTAAAAAAGTCAAAACAAGGCGGAGATCCTAATGACACGGCTGCACCTTATGCCACCAGAAAACATAAACAACAGGATCGTGAGAGACAGAGGTATGCCACTTCTTTGCAATACCAATCAAAGAAAAAAGAAGCATATAAGGTGAAGTATAATCAAGATGCTCTCTATCGAACACAGAGGAATAGGTCTTTAGTGAGAAGATACAGTACAGATTCTTTCTTTCAGAAGAGGATAAAAGAAAAAATGAAGAAGACGTATAGCACAGATGTTCTTTTCCAGAAGAGGATAAAAGAAAAAATGAAGAGGAAGTACAGCACAGATGTTCTTTTCCAGAAGAGGATAAAAGAAAAAATGAAGAGGAAGTACAGCACAGATGTTCTTTTCCAGAAGAGGATAAAAGAAAAAATGAAGAGGAAGTACAGCACAGATGTTCTTTTCCAGAAGAGGATAAAAGAAAAAATGAAGAGGAAGTACAGCACAGATGTTCTTTTTCAGAAGAGGATCAAAGAAAACTTGAAGAGGAAGTACAGCACAGATATTCTTTTCCAGAAGAGGATGAAAGACAATATGGTTAGAAGGTACAGAACCGATACTCTATTCCAGACGAGAATGAAGCAGTACATGATGAGAAGATATACAGGTGACCCAGAGTTCAGAGCACATCACATCCTGCGATGTACCCTGCGCAAGACCCAGAAATGTGCCAGTGATACTACATATCACATTCTTCAACGATTGCAATGCGCACTGCGGATCAAAAATAAATACAAACCTTACATCCGTTCCAGCCATCGTCCCCAGCCTTTGGTTAGCAAAGAGTTGGAAAGTGCCATACATGCATTCCGGTGTAAGATTCAGAAAGGCCCTACACATGTCTGCACGGTCTGTCACAGAGCCCTGTTTCCTGATCAAGTCAGGGTGTGTCATAGAGCAAGATATGACAAAAACGCTCATGTTGCAGCGGCTTGCCTAACCGGCAAGTATGTTCACACGTGTGATAGTGCCTGCTCAGGTTCCTGTGTAGTTCCGGAAGAGAGAAAACAGGAGTGGATTTGCCCCACTTGTGACAGCCACCTCAAGAGAGGACATATGTCTTCAATTGCAGCAGCCAACAAAATGGAGTTGCCACCAATCCCTGCGGAATTGGATGACTTAAATGTCCTTGAACGTCAACTCATTGCAAAAATTTTACCATTTGCAAAAATAGTTACGCTACCCAAAGGACAGCAGAGAGCAGTACGTGGTGCCGTTGTGTGTGTGCCCTCCGAGATGGAAAACACTGTCAACTCTCTTCCGAGACCAAGAAGTGAGGCCCAGCTGCTGCAGGTGAAGCTGAAGAGACGTGTGAACTTTAAAGGATATCAGCAGTTCAACACGGTGAATATGCACAACGTGCTTGCAGCTTTATCGAAGCTGAAAGCAGTGCATTCGGAATACAGGGATATCTCCATAAGAGATAGTGCTGTATTTGAAAGTCACCTAGACGAGGAAGCTAATGTCCCTGAGATCCAAACGGTAGCTGATGCTGCCGAGCAGGATGAGATGCAAACGGAAGCCGATGCTGCCGAGCAGGATGAGCAAAACGTTAGCGTCGAGGAAAAGGACGAGCTTCGACCCGGCCTCACATTAGACACGTGCATGCAGCCGCCTGACATCGGACAGGAGATCTTGTCGTACGGTGAGGGAATATTTAGTATCGCACCTGCACAAGGACATAAGCCTGTTGGATTTTTCAAAATCCCAAAGCTGGAAGCCATGGCGTTCCCTGTTCAGTTCCCCACTGGACAGAATTCCATTGATGAGGAAAGACAAATTTCAATATCTCCCAGTATGTATTTCAACGCCAGATTGTTCAGCGTGGACACGCGTTTTGCAAAAGATCAGAGTTATCTTTTCTTTGCACAGTTTGTTACGGAAACGCAACTGGCTAGAAACAGCATGTCTATCCAGTTACGAAAAGGCAAACCCGTCACAAGAGACGGCCGGAGAATTTCGAACAGCATGCTTCAAGACAACCGGGAGATTGAAAGATTGGTACACAACAGAGACGCCACACGGTTCATGCAACCACTGAGAGGCTCTCCGTCGTATTGGGAGAAAACGTTGAGAGATCTACAGGCTATGATACGACAGTTAGGAACCCCTACGTTTTTTTGCACGTTCAGTGCCGCCGAAATGAGATGGCCTGAAGTGATAACCGCAATCAAGGCCCAGCAAGGTGAACACGTCGACTTTTCCGAGCTTGACTGGACGACAAAGTGCGAAATCCTCCGAAGCAACCCAGTCACTGTCATGCGCATGTTTGAGAAACGGGTGGATGCATTAATGACTCATCTACTTTTGTCGCCTGCCCAACCCATTGGTAAAGTTGAGGACTACTTTTACCGAGTGGAGTTTCAAGCTAGAGGAAGCCCACATATCCATCTTCTTGTTTGGATAAAGGACGCACCCGAGTTTGAAAAGGACTCTGATAAGGATGTGTGCGACTTTATTGACCGCTACATAACCTGCCAGTTGCCTGATTCCTCGGCTGATCCTGAGCTTCACCGGATCGTCACAGAGGTCCAGCTTCACAGCAGGAACCACTCAAAGTCCTGTAAGAAGGGACATTTATTGTGCCGCTTTGGGTTCCCCAAACTACCGGTGTCTAGCACCACGATCACTCGTCCGCGACCACAGCGTCCTGAAGAAGAGGATGACACGGACACTTCTCCATCTGGAAGCTGCATGTTCGCGTCTAAAGCCGCACAACCACAGCGTCCTGAAAAAGCGCACGGGAAAGCCCAGGAGCAAGAAGAACGACAGAAGTTGAGACGGGAGGCTGCTCAAAAGGCAATGAGCGAAGCCAGGTCAAAACTCAAGCCGGTGTGGGATCTGTTGAACGACCCCCAAGCCTCCTTTGACAGCTTGTCAGCGCTACTGACAGAGTGTAAGATGTCCATCGAGGACTACAAGGAAAACGTCGAAGCATTGTCCAATGCCAACGTGATTCTGCTGAAGCGTGATCCAAAGGAGTCCTGGGTGAATGGATACAATCCCGATTTGTTGAGGGCATGGAATGCTAATATGGACATTCAGTTCGTTCTAGACGCTTTCAGCTGCATTATGTATATGCTTTCGTATATTTCTAAACCGGAGCACGAAATGGGCGATTTACTTAAGAACGTGATCCAGAGCGTGCGCGAGACGAACGTTAGCGAGGAAGATGAGATGAAGCAAATAATGCAGGCCTACTCCAAACATAGGCAGGTTAGCGCTCAGGAGTCTGTGGCACGAACATGCAGCTTACCGTTGAAGAAGTGTTCACGAAGTGTTGTGTTTCTACCGACGGATGATGACGCGCTAAAGATGAGTCTTCCCTTAAGCGTCCTACAAAATAAAAATCCCGATTCTGAGGATGTGTGGATGTCAGGGATGATCGAGAAATACAGAGCAAGGCCTCAAACGCGTGACTTTGAGAAGATTTGTCTGGCAGATTTTGCTTCGGAGTACCGCATCGTGTACGGTCAACAAACAAAAGGCAAGAACGTTCACCAGCTGCTCAACGGCATGGGTTTTTGTCAGAAAAGAACTGGAAAGGTAGCAGTTATTAGGTATGCACGTTATTCGGAGGAAAAACAACCCGAAAAGTTTTACTCCAGATTACTTAAGCTTTATATGCCACACAGGAGCAACGAACAGTTAAAACCGCCTAGATTTCCGACATATGAAGCATTTTACAAGAGTGCTAAGGTGGAACTACCCTGGGCAAATCCTGGTTTGCTTTTCCCTGTCTGCGCCGTCGTCCAAGCACACAAGGAAAAATTCGAAAAGCACAGCGACGAGGTGGATAAGGCGTTCGATCAGCTGCAAGAGCAAGGGCCATCCGAAAACGCATGGACCGCTTTTGCACCTGAAATTGAAGTGGATCGTCTAGAGTGCGCCGCAGAACGACAAGACATCAATCCGGATGATGAGGATGTACAAGATGATGTCCCAGAGTTTAATATTCTCGAACATGGAGATGGAGTCGTGCCACAAATCGAGGCACCACAGATGAGCATCGAATTTGTTAGGAAGATGTTCAGAAGTCTAAACGAGACACAGGCAGCCATATTCTACACGGTCTGCCAGTGGTGTCAGAAGCGTGTCTGGGGTCATAATCCAGAACAGTTTTTCTACTTCGTGTCAGGTGGTGCTGGTTGTGGCAAATCACACGTCATCAAGTGCATATACACGGAAGCGACCAAGATTCTACGACAACTGCCTCGACTGCGGGAAGAAGGAGATCTGTCCGTGCCTACGGTCCTCTTGAGTGCGTTTACCGGAACCGCAGCTTTCAACATTTCTGGCAAAACGTTGCATTCCATCTTGAAACTTCCGAGGAATCTGAAGCCACCGTATGAAGGACTTGGAAATGCCTTGGATGAGCTTCGAGCAACACTACGCGACGTGGAGATTCTTATCATCGATGAAGTGTCCATGATTTCAAAGAATCTTTTTGCCTACATAAACTGGAGATTTCAGCAAATCAAAGGCAGCAAGAAACCATTCGGGGGAATCTCTGTCCTCGCCGTGGGTGACTTTTATCAACTGCCACCTCTGGGTAAAGCCAAACCACTCTGCGTGTATGAAGCGGATGTCCTGGACTTCTGGAAAGATCATTTCCAAATGGTTACTCTCACCGAGATCATGCGTCAGAAAGAAGACCTGGCTTTTGCCCAACTTTTAAACCGCCTACGGGTGAAGAAGAAGACCGAAGATCTCACCAATGATGACAAAACTTTGCTACTCCAGGCACTGAAGGACCCCAACGACTGCCCGTGTGATGCACTGCATGTATTTGCCACCAACAAGGAAGTTCACGAACACAACACTAAAACGATCCATGCTCTCCACACTGACATCATTACCATCGATGCAGAAGACTACAGGAAAGACCCAAGAACAGGAGGAATGAAGAGACAAATGAAACCCATCACCGGAAAAAAGGACGACTTGCCCGACACCATACAAATTGCGTTGGGAGTACGCATAATGGTGACTAGGAACCTGGACGTCGAAGACGGATTGGTCAACGGTTGTTTTGGGAAAATTTCTTACATTGTCAAGAAGACAAAAGACGGAATCGACACCGTGCAAATGCTAGGACTTCAGCTCGACAATCCCAACGCAGGCAGGAAGAACCGCAGAAGGGTGCAAGGTGAAGAAGACGACTTGGTTTACATCGATAGATCCGAAGAACCTCTTAGAAAAGGAGCAGTTCGTCGACAATTCCCCATCAAGCTAGCCTACGCCTGCACAGCTCACAAAGTCCAAGGCATGACAATGGAGAATGCCGTGGTGTCACTGAAGAAGATTTTCGAGCCCGGAATGGCCTACGTTGCCCTCAGCAGAACGACCTCGCTTCGTGGTTTGCACATCACAGACTTCGATGAGAAGAAGATCTATGCTGATCCTACAGTCACAGCCTCGTTGGAAAATATGACAAGAGCAACGTTCGACGGAATCATGCCACTTTTGCAGCAGGTGAGGGAAACCAACATGGACCAAACACTCACCATTATTCATCACAACACAGAAGGACTGTCATCCCATATTGAAGACATCAGATGCCATCATGAACTGCTGCTATCGGACATTCTTTGCATGACGGAAACTCACCTAACCGGATCGGTCATTACACCCCAAGTCCAATTAGAAGGATACAACGTGTTTCTGCGTAACAGACACGTCTCCTACTCGACACACCGAGAAATCGCGCAGAAAGCTGGCGGTGGAGTCGCAATATATTGCAAAGGGCATATTTCAGCTCAGCCTAGGCAGTTTATTCAAAATGTGACCGATCTGGAGTATGTCGTCATCAAAGTAGATAACCCGATCAAAGCGACAATCGCTGCCGTGTACAGGCCTCCACACTACGGTTTTGAAGAGTTCTCGAAGAACTTGAAGAGTCTGCTGGATTATTTGGACATCGTGGACGAACATCCTGCAATAATCTGTGGAGATTTTAATGAGGATCACCTCTGCGCTGGAAATAAAACTGTTCTGGAACTGTTTCAGTCCAAAGGATACACGCAACTGATCACCACAGCAACAACCAAGAAGAACACTCTATTGGATCACATTTACGTCTCTCATCCGGATTTGTGCCTTCAGTCAGGTGTCTTGCGTAGTTATCATAGCTATCACAATCCCGTGTACTGTGTTTTGCGTAAATGAATTTTTTTTAATTGACAGATATTGTTGTGTTTGGTGGTAGGTTAGTATGCCATACGGAACCGTTTGCCACTGAAATTGCTTAACGCACCAGTGGGGCTTCGACAGCCTTATAAAACAAACGGTTGGGCGCGTATGGTCGGGTTGTCGGGTAGTATGCCATACGGAACCGTTGCCAATGGACCTGGATACATCACATCAACTGGGCTTCGAAAGCCTTCATCAAACGGGTTGGCGCGTATGGTCGTATTACGGTTAGATTGTGGTGTTTGAGATTGTGGTTAGGAGATTGCGGTTAGGTCATGCAAAGGGTTTATATCACTGAGCTACGAAGAAGGAGCAACCTCAGCAGCAGCAGGAAGGACGGAGGAGGAGTGTGACAGCCCCAGGGAGGACACAGACAGTCAGAGCAACAGTGGCAGTAAGTTATAAAAGACAAGGGACAGAGAGAAGTAGCAAGATGCCATTGTAGTTTTTGAATTTGACCTTATAATATATATTTTAATTTCAATTGATGTTCAATCTACCCAATCTGTGACAATCTGTGCGGGATATGCAGTCCCCTGCTATTCTATGATTGATATGTGCCCTTCTGTAAAGTTGCAGGAAGAATTGGGAGACCATAGCAGTCATGTCTGGATATGAGTGTGCAATATACCTTCTAAAGCTAAGTGTTAAAAGATTTTGTTTCAGTCTGTGTACCATTGCTTTTCATAACTGTGTTTGAATGGAAATGTTATATTTGAACCTCTAATTTTGATTTTTATTTTTTTTAGGAACCAGCCAAATGAAGTGAGATTGTCTGAGAAGATCACGTGTGCTACATCAAGGACGATGACGAGCTGGATACCAGATTATGTGCCAATTTCTTACCGTAAGCTTTTTTTTGTTTGTTTTTTGTTTTCTGTTTATTAGTACGGGTGTTTTAGTGATCCGATTGTTCATTTATTCATTTCATACCCAGAGAAGAGGTCCAAATATCAATGGCATTGAAGACAACTCCGGAGAAAGAAGAAGCAGAGGAAGAAGCACACTGAGGTCAATACTACTGATAAGGTGTAGTATTCCAGTGTATTTTGTTATACAATGGTTTCAGGGTTTTTCCCGGGTCAAAAAATGTCTTTGTTGGTGGCCAACAGACACTGTTGTCCTATCTTGCTCTCTTATTTAAAAAAAAAAAAAGATTTTACCACTGAATTTCATAATTTTGTTATATAATCATATTGCTATTAAAAAGTAAAACTAAAAATAATTGCATCAAAAGGTTTATTTGAACTAATAGTCTTAATTTTCTAACATATCTAACAATTGAATAAAATTCACAGCTAGCTAACAACAATGTGCTTTATGATTTTAATCACACCAGAATGAACTTTTTGACAATGTTATTTATTTTACAACTGCTGTTCAATGTTTATTCATGTTAGTTCACTGCATTTACTAATGCCAACACTTACAACTTTTGATTTGAACAATGTACCATATTAGTAAATGTAAAAATCACTAACAAAGATTAATAAATGCTAAAATTGTTAAAATGCAGGAAAAAACATGGGTTTTGTTCAAAGATGTATGATTTGGTGTAAAAACTAAAGGCTTACGTCTGACCCATCAACTATGCTGCTCATTAAGTCTTGGAGAATCTGAACAATTTAAATAATTTTACTTACATTATCATATATGTTTTACCTCCTCTGCCCTCAGGATATCCAGGGAGACAGATGCATGCCATTCAGCATTGAAACATCAGAGACACAGTTCACCTGAGCGCAGAGGGAAACCAGCTTTCCTGAGCAAACCTGAGAGATGTTCTGCGGGTGGAACTCCAAAGTTAAAACCAAATGCCTTTTTAAAGGCAACAACGCAGCTTCTCCTGAGCAAACCTGACAGACGTTCTGCGGGTGGAATTCCAAAGTTAAAACCAAATGCCTTTTTAAAGGCAACAACGGCTCTTCTCAGAGCTACCCACTCATTCAAATAAAGAGCATTTTTAAAACTGTATTCACAACAAAATTCTCAGCACTATAGGCTAAACTAGTACATAAGTTAAAAAAAAAATGTTCTTTATAATCTTAGGGGTAATCATGCCCAGAGGACGGGAATAAAGTCTATGACACGGAGGACAATGCTGAAGAATACAGAAGCAGAGGAAGAAGCACATTGAGGTAAAGTTTATCAATACTTCTGGTAAGGTCTAGTGTTTCAGTGCATTTTATCATACAATGGTTTGTTTAAAAGCTTAGATTTTAAAGTGTATGATATTCTCAGTGGTGGGAGTTCAAAAATTGCCACTTGCGAGACATACATCTGACCTGAAACTTTATGCTCCATATGTCTTGGAGAATCAGAAAATTCACTAATATTATAATATCTGTTTTACCTTCCTCTACCACAGGATATCCAGCCTGTATGCAGGGTCAGATCCAGCGGCTAGATGGCGGGAGATGCTCCATTACACCACATTGCATATCATCATTGGATGCACAATTAATTAATTTTAATATATTTATTAATGATTTTACTGTCATAATAAATAATTGCTAACACTTTCTATGTATATATATATATATATATATATATATATATATATATATTAATATATCATATATTTACTTAAATAAAGTTATTATTATGTGAATGCCGAGCCAGAGGAGAATGGGCCCCCCCCCTGATGAGTCTGGTTTCTCTCAAGGTTTTTTTTTTAATCTCCCTTAAGGAGGTTTTTTTTCCTTGCCACTGTCGCCACTGGCTTGCTCAATGGGGGTGTTGTGCCAACTCCCTACCGACCAGGGTTTCCAAAACAACGGTTTGCAAATTGATGACTATGTATATGTTTGCATAAAAATGTAAATTAAATTAATTCATGAATTAATTTAAATCAAAATTAAATCATGTTATAGCTTAGCACTTAAAGCTTTGAGCCCGGTGAAGCCGTTATATATAGTGATTTCAGAACAGCTAACAGCGTTGTTCAAATGTTCTGAAATCTGTGTAAATCATGACTTCATGAGGGTTATGAGATCATTCCCTTTTATAAATGCGTGCAGCAATACACCAAATCATCAACAGTAAAATTATATTTTATTTAAAATGTACTTTAGTGAATAGAAACCTTTGCCAGTATTCTGTTAAGATTAAAGTTTAGGGTTAGAAATGATACAAGTGAAGAATTTAAAACAAGAATTTTGAAAGTGAAGGATTTACAACGTTATGTAAAATAAGTTATCAGATAAGCTACTTTATCAAATATTAATTGTATTATTATTTGCCACAGAATGCATTCCTGTTTTCATTTTTATAATCTTGAAGATGATGCTGTAAAATTAATTTTAATATGAAGTATATCTAACAGTTATAATCTAATAACATCACTCCATTGGCTGGGTGGGATTTGGCACAACAGGCATTTTTATAAATCTTGAATAAACATTTTGGTTGAATTGGTTAATCCAGCATTTTTGTCTTTATTGAATTTTACATGTTAAGAGTATTTTCTTGTGAACTTCAGAGAAGATCCAGGTATGATGGTAAGAGGGTCATTTAAAAGCTTACATTTAAAATGCCTTTATATTAAAAATCAGTACCGCAACAATTATAGGGTATCAACAATCAATCAAAAGTTGTTTTAAAAGAATGACAACATACATTAGCCTCATAACATAATAGCCTAAATCATGTTTATTTGAAATATATTCAAGGCAATTAGGCTATGAGGCTAATGTGTGTGTGTGTGTGTGTATGTATGTATATATATATATATATATATATATAAAGCAGATGGGTCTGCTCCAGTTTATGTTTTTCACCGAAATTGCATAATTAGAGATATATCAATACATTTATACAGAATCATTTCTTTTGGTATTCCAATAAATCGTGACCTGATGAGCTTCTAGCGATCGCTGTTATGAGGTGGTGTGGTATGGTATTGTTATAGTTCTTTCATTTCTTAATTGTTAACTGTAAAATACTCTTTATTTTTGTATATCAATTACAGATCTAAATGAAATTGGAAAACAATTAAAATTAAATATAATTTAACAATTTATTATGTCAACCAAAAGAAAGAAATGCCAATGAATGAACAGTGGTGTCAGAGTTAAGTGTATGCTGGGTCCTTCATAGAAACGAGTGAGCTGTGCTATTTTAAACAATCCAAGTAATGTAATACCCACTGTTGCTGAGTGTTAAATTATCGCTTAAAATGCATATTTTAATTTGCTATCAGCAGGATATACAAGAAGTGTGTTCGGGGACGATTAGAAACTTTGACAGGCTCGGCTAAAATTAAACCACTTGCCCATTAAAAAATCTCAATAAGATCTCAATAAACGATTCAACCCAATGTAAACTTCCTAGATTACATCGTAATGTTATTAATGTATTCATTTATTTTGAATTTTTTTATCCATTCACAGATGGTACTTTAGGATAGTAGGAGGGTCATTTAAACGCTTAAAATAAAACATATTACAATATAATCAGAAATCATAAACATTATAGTTCCCAAGCAATCAGTTGGCATGGATGTGCGTTAATTCATTGATTTCTCTGAGCTTCAATTGGGTGGCCTGTAGAATGCGCAACAGCCAATCAAACATGCAGCACTCATCATAAATACTGGCGGTAATCGCATTTCCCGCACCAGTGTTGCCAAGTCCGCTTATTTTAAGCGACTTTGGGCTTGTGTTTCTGTAAAGTCGCTTACAAATATTGGTAGTCGCGGGTCGCGTTTTTTTGGGCTTTTTTTCTAAAGTGTAATTGCTTATTTGGGCTTGTTCCCAGCTTGTTGCCAAGCAGATATTTTCTATATGTTATTTGAACGTAGGAGTTTGTCTTGCCTGTTCCCTCTCTCCCTTTCCCCATTCACAGAGTTTTTTCCCACCCTTGGCAGTAGTAATATTGACCCTTGGACCCAGATGGCAACGAGTACTAGCCAATCAGAGGCAAAACTGGGCAATCGGGGGTTTTTTTTCAGGTTTTTTTTTCTGGTTAGAAAAACGTCAGTGAGTGACATTTAAATAAAAATAACGTGCCAGTCGTGAGTGACTGATAGTGACTGGACCGTGAGTTTTTATAGCCTATATTCATTATTATTTTTAGATATTATAGAGATATTATAGTTTAACCCTTTAACTGTCACGCCCCTTTTTTCGCATAGACATGACAATCATATCATTATCATCAAACTATTTGGTCTTGTTTTAAAGAAGATTTGCCATATTTATTGATTGAAGTGAATTATGAAACTATGAAAGTGAAACAGAAGTTACAAGTTTGAGTTTATAAAAATGAACAATGTAAAAATATAATTATTCATATTATATATATATATATATATTACTCTAAAACTGCAAGAAAATGTAAGTAAAAAATCTGAAGAAGCTGTGTTCCAATTTTTAGGTTGATATCTCAAAAATGAGTTTTCAGTAATATTGTATTTGGGCTCAGTACTAACACTGGATGGACAGCCAAGCTATAGGCTACCGTGTGCACAGCAAAAACTGCGCACAGTTTACCAATCGCTCCACATGGATGTAAGTTGACAATCTGTACCCAGTTTAAAACCACCCGTCCCCACAGATTGTAAAACCGTGAAACCTAGAGGGGCTCTTTTCTTTAAAAAAGCTCTAAAATAGCTCTTTTACGGTCTATGAGAAAAAGTCGCTTGTTTTGGGCTTGTTTTCACCGGCCTGGTTGCTTATTTGTCTCGCGAGATCTGGCAACACTGTCCCGCACTCTTTTTGAGATGACACCACCACGCGTTTGGATCGTTGGTAGCTCGATCATTCGTAGGTTGCATGCTTACATATGTGAGCAGCGCCTCGATGAGAACCTTGATCTAAACTGTGAGATTTCTTGGGATGGCAGGGGAGGCAGACTCTGGGAGCAGCTGATTCCAGCTCTGCGTTTTCTTTGCGACAGAGCACCGGCTCCGGACATCCTGATTATTCACCTGGGTGGGAACAGTTTGTGTCGCAGTGGCCGTGATCGTCTGAGTTTCCTTCGGGAAATTAAGCGTGACCTTGCCACATGCTTCACGATGTTTCCCAGTACCAGGCTGGTCTTTTCTTACATTCTGCCTCGTCTGAATTGGAGAGGTCAGAGAAGTAGAAGTGGATACGGTGTGGAAAAGAGCCGGCGTTGGATAAACTCGAAGGTGGCTGGCTTTTTGGCGGGGAGACAGATGCGCTGCGTTCGCCACAGAAACATCTGCCTCTCACACCTGTGCAGCGATGGAGTTCACTTGAACCCAGAGGGAAACCAGCTTCTGCTGGGGAACCTGAGGGAAGCTCTGCTGGTGGAGCTCCAAAGCTGATGATCAGCTTTGGACTTCCACCCGCAGAGCATGTCCTTGTCTGCCTCCTCTGCCATCACAAGGCAACGGCTCTTTTAAGAGCCACCCACTCGTTCAAATAAAGAGCACTTTTATAAATGTGTTAAATTATTTTTATTTCACATTAATTGAGGTCAGGTGTTATAAAATAAAAAATTCGATGACACTCTAAAAAGCGCGGTCAAAGAAATTTCAAGCGCGAAACGACTCGCGTGCTATTATGAGCTGCACGATAACGTACTAAATAGTATTACAAAAACACGCCCTGTTACAGAACAGTTGGTGGCGTGGACCGTAAATAGTTCGGGACCGAGCTATTGATGCACGCACCCGGACCTGAGTTCGAATCTGTCTTTTGCGAACATATTAGATGTAAAACGTAAGGTCTCTAGCGATATAGGAATAAGAGTACTTTTGATTATTAAAAAAAACGGTCAAACGCGGGAGGAGTTGCGCTGGTTTCAATGTTGCAGGCATTTTTGAACCCGTTCAACTCTTAAAATGACATACACGTTGTTTCTTACAAATAATTTTCTTTGCAAAAATATCACAGACAATGATAGGAAATGTTATGCGGAGGCAGAGATGATTAAATGCGGATCTATGCATTTGTTCATGTCAAAATTCTGTGTAGATTAGGCTAAACTATATCTCATTAGTGATAGGAAATCGTATGACTTAATACTGAATAAAAATGGAACTTTAAATCTAGCAATAGGCTATAGCGTTCACTCAGAACAACACAACCGTTTAGAGCCACCTATATTGCAACATAAAAGAAGCCATATCCACAATATCTTACAGATTGTTGGCTCAGTTTGTGAGATTATATCTTTGGATCATTTTTATTTTTAATAATTTTTTTTGGGGCGGCCACTATTTGAATGGTGATAGGTGACTGACTCGTGACAGGACTCTTGATACTGAGAGAGAGCGCACACTATCACTATTCAAACTGCCTCCATGGCGCATATTAATAAAAAATCAATCAATAATGTGTAGCCACCCTTTCTCAAAAAACATTCTCCCTTTTCTGACAAAACGTATAGGAATATATGCTTTATTTGATGCATTGTGTGTATTTTCACAAATGTCATTGCAAAGGATTTTAGAAGTTGACCGACATTTTTTTACACGGGGTAGCAAAAGAACTAAAGCCCCGCCTCACCCAGATAGGGTACCGGACCTAATTGAAACACTAGCGCATGAGTATTTCAAGCAGGTCCGGTAGCAGAAATGGGTGAGGCGGGGCTTTAGTTATTTGCATTAGTAGTCTGGGTAGACTAAAACGCGGCGCGCTCCCCACTGAGTCTCAAAGCTCTAGCTGCGTTTTTCTCGAACGTGATGAGTGACACCTTTGAACACGAATCCCAGGAAGTGCCTGTGATGAGAGAATGTGAAAGGATGCGACTTCCTGATCCACCGTCTTCTGGAGCGTTTGTTTGTATGAAGTGCCTGTGTTTTAAGAATAAAGACACCCGTGACGTCACAGCTAGGGTGGCGTAACTTGTAGAGCATAAAGAGTACGAATGAGATGATGCGCTCGACGCGTGTTCGAATCCAGCTTTCGCCGAACTGTTTTCTCCCTTTTCGCAACGCATGTGAGATGTAAAATGTATAACCTGACATTAAGGTCTCTAGTGTTATATTTTGCCAATGAACTTAAACTGATACCATGATATGGCTTTATGTCTTTCTAAAACAACACAAGACTTTAAGAATAGGCAGTTTAGAGTTTCCAAACTCCATGGAGTTTGCCTTTTTTGACTCAGACTGTCAACTAGTCTTTAAATATCATCTCATAAACTGTATAAGCACACCATAGCAACCATATATGGTACCCTAGTAACCATACAAACACATGAATAAGCCATATCTCAGCACCAGAACATCATGCAAACATGTTTGTTGTCTCGTATGTCTCGCATGTGCC